>JAODIE010019537.1:0-101130 GCA_027575565.1 Diploeciton nevermanni
GTAATTGATGGTACCCACAATAAAGCAACTTATGTGATCTTCAACGACCAAAACATAATCACAGCTTTCGCAGAAGGACAATATAACGATGGTTTCAGACTGGTGCAGAAACTTGTTGATTCCACTGAACTCAACGATAAAAAATCATTTGTAGCAACGGATTTCTTCGTTGCTGTTCAAAAAAGAGATTCTTTAGATAGCATGTTAAATCAGAAACAATTGGATAGTTTCAATAATGACTTCAGCACTCTTTCGGGCAAATTATCGGATATTGATTTCATGAATTCATTCGGGATTAGCAATATTGCTCAGGTGATGCTGAATGATCTTAAGACAACATTTTTCCAAAAAGGATTGGTCCAAATGTTGAGTAGAATGTTTTCGATTGAAATTTCTGGAGGAGCATTTTACCGAATTAGTTACGCAGGTATTTTGGAAAATCTTCACAATAATTTCCAGGAGGAATTGTTCATTAATACCTACAATGTTATGAAATATGCGAAAAAGAATCAGTCTAAGAAAGAAATCATTCGCTTCCTGGAGTCTTATGTTAAATCAACCACATTTATTGATGTGAATTCAGAGGAATTTACAAAAGATGGTTCAGTTACATCTAAAAACCAGAGGGGTTAGGTGATAGTGAATATTATATCATATAGAAAGCCTTGTAAAATAAAGACATCTGATTTTTTACATATAAATTTCAGTATTTTATTTTGATAATTTTACTAAACCAATATTTTTGATTATTTATTTACTAGAAATTGCAAAGTAGGTATATTTTTCGATATTCACTTTATTGAGCAATATAATTTTCACAAGTTTAACAATGCTAAAAAGTATACCTCTTTTAAAAACTTTGGACAAAACACTAATTTTGACCTAAATTTTATATCATTGTTTTATTAAGTAAGACTGCAATACGTGTAAAAACAGAGTGTGGAGGGTATATTTGACCTAATGCTGGGCCAAGAAAAATATTATTTACGTTTTCAGGCAGAAAAACACTGCGGTCCAAAGCAAGTAGAACTAATAAGTCCTCAATTGATTTCTACTTGATTTATTCTATTAATAATAATCTATCTTAAATATATATAAAATTAGTACATCAGTTTTTCAGCCAAAAAAGAAACAACAATTGTTTAGATATTTACATAAGTATTTTTTTCATTTTAATTAAAGAGGAGTAGATCATCAATGTATAAAACTAACGATTCGTGAAGTCTTTCTATATGGAAGTTGAGTTAGATCTTTTTCGTATTGTTGCATATCAATTGGCAACATATTAGTAACCGAGTATAAGTCTGTATTATAATAAAGCATCGCATAGCATAGCACGTTCGGGGTGAAACCGATTTCCGAGACCTGCAAAGTTGCTGAATACTGGATGAGAAAATGTGAAAAATCGCCTCACTAATACGCCCGTATGCACCAAAGGTGGTACGCACCGTCCCGAACTTGTTAAAATAGAATTACTCGTACCTATGTATTCATGTGAGAAGTAGATGGAACTAAAATATTCCAGGAATATAAATTAACGACTTACTAATTTGTGAAAGATATTCATGACACTGGAAAAATATGGTTTTCTTGATAATTTCCCCTACCTCGTATTCCAACATTAAATGTGCTAAGTGAACTAATCTTTAATTCCAGTTTGTATTCCGCTGCACCCCGGCAAACGATTGTAACGTGAGTATATTGCGGCAGCTTGGTAGGGACGTAGGGAATAGTCACAATTAGGATGACTAACTATAGCTTCCCGAACCTGGTGAAATTCAGAGAGCTTGCGCTAGTGTATCGAGTGAATCGGCCCACGACACTCGGGAATTTGTTCCCCAACTTGCGACTAATTCGAGGACGGTCGCTAATAAACAATTATGCGCTGCAAATTTTCTACTTGGAGCACTTAGAGTAGGTATTTGAGTACATTTTTCAATTTAAGAGGACTTTATTGGAGTTCTTGAATAGTTTCTACAACTTATAATGCTGTTTGTGAGACAAACTAAAAAGTTCACAAAACTTGCATATAAACAAACTGCGCAGCTTTTTGGTCTTGTTCCGTCTAGTATGTTCTGCTAGTATGGCCCTCAGATCGCGGCCAGTCTAGAAGGCAACTTCATGCCATTAAATGGGCAGTGAATACCTGCCTGGGTATTATGCACTCCACTCCACTGGGAATTATCAGGTAATTCACAAACTAGTCCATTCATTTTAAAATTGATTTCTACAATGTTGCACAGTATTTTAGTAAATATGAAATTCCACTAGATATATGCGCTTGTTTAGAATATCAGCCAATATCCGCACAAGGCACTACAAGTGAACAAAAATTGCGATATTTGTAGTTGTAATTGTGCACTGCAGCAACATTTGTATATACGTTGAAACTCTTCATATACTGAGTGTAATTTTTAACGTCCTTATAAGAATCTTTGAAAGCAACTTTGTATCTAATAGTCTTTTCTGAGCGCTTCTGTAATTGTAGTACATTGTTATTAACATTAATCAATTTATTTTTTACTTACCGTGCTCAATTTACTACACAAATCATGTAATCGAATATACATGAAATTTAAAAAATGTGTTTTTAGTGGCATAAATTTAAAATATTAAATCAAAGCAGTGTTCTAAACAAGATATTATCAAACACTCTACTAATGTAGTAAAATAGCTCTAACACTACTTCCTTTCGCTAACATTGGCACATCTTTAGTTCTTCCAGGTAAAACCAACAAAGCATCAGCCCCTACCAAACTGTTCAAGCGACTACTAATCTGATTGCCAGTTGTTATAGCTACAAGTTGACCCTGTGAATTCGTTAGCTTCACCCGCATATATTCAGGACGAGAATCAAGTGCTATATCCATGTCCTATCACAAAAAAAACAATTAAACAGTATTGTATTAATGTTATTATTTTTACGATAAAAAATACCAATACGACAGTTGTAAATCTTGTGTCGGTCCTTGTCCTCTTTTCAAACTTCAAAATAGCTGGAAGAACAAACACCAAACAAGTGACCGAAGCAGACACTGGATTTCCAGGCAGAGCAAACACGAGCTTCATTTTGTTGTCATATTGGCACGTTGCAAATGTTGTAGGTTTGCCTGGTTTCATATCAACTCTTCCAAAATGTATCTTAGCGTCAAAGTCCTTTAAAAGGACTTCTTTTATGAGATCATATTCTCCCATCGATACCCCACCTGTTGTTATGATAACATCATACTTTTTAAACGCAGCAGAGAGTTTTCGTTTAATGTCATTTGGACTAAAAGAAATAAAAATTATAACTAATTAAAAATAGAATAAAGTATGAGAGTCATTACTAATCCCTAGCAATTCCACAATCATCTCCATCGTACCCATACTTTTTAAGCAAGTTGATCAAAGTCAATTTGTTACTATCATATATTTTACCAGGTTCTAAAGGCAAACCGAGTTCTTGTAGCTCATTTCCGGAAGAAATAATGCCAATACTGAATTGTTTCCTCACTTCAACTTTAGCTATGCCCATTGCAGACATGAGTCCGATATGTGCTGCTGTGATTTCCTCCCCGCTCTTAAGAATTTCACACTTTGCGGGGATGTCTGAACCTATAGGTCTAATATCCAAACCAACAATAGGAGCAACGTTGATTTTTACTTCGAGTTCTTTCATTTTATCCGCACTGGCAGTGACCAGTTCAGTATCTTCAACTTGGACCACTGCGTTTGCACCATCCGGAACGGGTGCTCCTGTACTAATCCTGATAACTTGGCCAGACTCCAACCTAAATCTGTTTGGAGAGTCTCCAGCGGCAATAGCATCTACTACTTTACGTACTCCCGTACCATCTGCTGCGATCACGGCATAACCATCCTTTGTAGAAGCCGCAAATGGAGGTAATGGTGTATCGCTAAAAATCGCATTTCCTAAAACTCTTCCTAAAGAGTCTTTCACATCAATCGGAATGTTAGGGTTCACAATATTCACGATAACGCTTGAAATTATGTTGGTAGCTTTCTCCACAGGTATCATTGGATAAAGCGATGTGCGATTTCTCAATGCAGCACACCCTATTATAACTTTACTCAACATCTCATTATCATCTCCCTCACCTTGAATCACGTTATGTGCCCTCATAACCTCAGCTTTCCGATCTAACATGACCTCAATAGCGTGCTTTAAAGTCTCCGCAACAAAACCAAATGATTCAGCTGCTCCTTTCTTACTTCCGGGCAAGTTCAAAATAAAAGTTTGTTTGCGAATTCCACATACTGCTCTAGATAACATTGCCATGGGTGTTACTTTCATGCCTTTTGAGATGATATGGTTCATAATACCAGGAGCTAGTTTGTCCAAAATGGCGCGCGTTGCTTCCGGCGTAACGTCCCTTGGAGCAAAACCAGTGCCACCAGTGGTCAAGATAACATTACATTTCTTCACATCGCACCAAGAGATTAATGTTTGCGTGATAGTATTGTAATTGTCAGGAATACACTCAATGGCTATGATGGTTGACAAAGGATAAAATTGTTTAACAACATTTTTAAGGAACGGACCAGAATAGTCTACGTTCTCTCCAGAGGAACAAGAATCACTTACTGGAAATATATATTGCATTATATTCGGCAAAAATAAGTCCCGTTCAGGTTATACAAAATATTGGTATATAATATTATTTGTATGACTTACTTGTTAGAATGCCAAAAGTAAACGACATTTTCCAAGTTAAGAGGAAACCTCAGTGACTTGTCTTGTATTTTGTTGTGGTTAGATAAAATTAAAGCACACAATTCAAGTCTAAAAACACAAGAATAATAAACAATATCACAAAATTAATTTACTTATATATAAAATAAATTTGATATTATTTACTAGCAAACAACATGTCTCAGCAAGTCTACACACGTTTAAACAATAACGATAAACGTAACTCAACTGTCGTTGGCGTAGGCGCGAAATTAATTTACAAACATGTACCAATACACAGAACACAAAATTAAGCACTGCACATTCAATTGATTAGTTGAAAACTTCGAAACCATTAGAAATTAGACTAGTATAGTATGTGATAAAAGCAATTGCTTCGTAGTGCATAAGCTGCTAATTTAGATTCTCACAAAAAACCTTTTAAATATGCTTAGAAATTGATTATTCATTTTAATTGCGTGGTTTCCGAATACCACGTCATTGTTTGTTTCAATATATGATATCTGACACAATGAACGCAACTAATAATTAACCATAACATGGTTGTTATCTGTGAAACTTTTGACATTGTATCGCCATAGTGTAATTAATGTGATAAAAATATTTAAAATATTTGTTTTTCTTGTTTTGACTTTGGTAGATTTACTAATATCTATGGCATATTTAGGTCAAATTCGTAAAACTAGACGATAAAATTTAAATCAATGAAATATACACCATACTTCGCAACCGTAAATAAATAAAATGCCAAGCACAAGAATCATCGTGTTAACCGAAGTTTTCCGCGGGAAACTGCATCAACACGAATAAATTGCTGCAAACAGATTGCAATTCCACGTCAAACAGACATTAAAAGCGTTTACGTCTTCAGCCACGTGACTTATTAACGATTTCGCACTATTTCTCAACGCGACAAGGTGCTAGAAGAACGAGTGAGTAAAATTCTTTATTTTGGTTTACCATATTGCTAGTTGCATTCGTTAAGTAGGGCCGTACTTTGCGAAAACCATGAAACTGCAGTAAAATTGCAATATTTCGAAATTCATTAAATGAGTAGCCAAGTAAAAAATAGTCCAACTATTATAAAATAGATAGCGTTTAATGTGCAATAATTAAACTGAATTTGCACAATTCTATATTAAGATGTCGCATTATTTATTTTTACAACCGAAAAGAATAATGGATTAAATACGGGAGTTGCAACAATATTTACAGACGACGATAAGAATAAATTGTTTTGACGTTTGTGCGTCGCACGTAGCGAGTTGCGAAGTGTTATTGGGACGATGCACCGCAAGTATTATTGGTTTAAAAATAATTTCATTGACAGGAACTCATTATCATCACATATTACGCACGTGCACTAGACATAAAGCGCGTCCTTTTGTGTCGGAATGCAATTGTTTGAGGTAGATAACAAAATATAATGCTAGTGTGGAATTTTTGAATACAAAACTATAATAAATAAGTGAATAATAGTAAGTGTTACAGTAAAGTTTTATCAACATAATAAATCTTAAACACTTCGTAACCACACTCAACAATATTCCAAAACTACAAGATTAATAAATAGATTATGCTATGAGGCTGCTTCGTTAATTTATACTATGAAAAGTATGTTTAATTATGAACAAACCAAACAAAAATGCGTTCCCGGAACGCAAGCCCAACTTGCAAATTTACGCAGGTAGTATGTACATTATTAGCATAATTTATAAGCCGCAAATGTGTATAATTAGTGCAAGTACACTAGAAACTGACTGAAAAAAAAAATATTGTAAAAAATTAAATTAGATGACCTTGCAATTATGGCAATACTGGCTCAAATGCTAGACATTTGCAATTACTTCAAACATTTTATTAGATGCAAACGGCTAGGGTACAATCATTATAATTGTAAACAACTCGCAGACAAGAGCCAGTCATTATGTCGTTTTACTGATTGATTTATTGATGTTTGTAATGTCTACTTCGAATAAGCATGCGTAGGACGTGCAAGATGGTGTTTTAAGTCAAGGTGGGATAGAGCAAACTAAGTTTATCTTAAGATAAAATATGTATTAACTATAAACAATTGTATATTTAAAAAAATTGTAGTAGCAGCAGTTGCTAATTTATGTGCCTTTTATAATTAAACTGAGTCAATCAAGATAACATAAAGTAACTGTCACACATAATTTAAAATAAATAGGCCCGGCAGATAAATTAGTGAAAACATCTTTGCTGACCTCATGCTCAATTCGACCGGAAAATGAAAATTAATGATAATTAGAGATTTAAACGTAGATCTTAATGCTAATCTAGATTTTTCAATAATTTTACACAGTTATCTTAAGGATAAAGAGAATTGTGAATACAGCAAATAGGACAGAGTTACAATCGGCAATTGCAAAGTAATTGAGAGTATTTGGATGTTACGGAAAACGAAGAAAACAATTTCGTTGGCAAGTAATGCTATAGTATTCGCAGCATTTTACTATCAAAAATTTCTATACATAAACATGCTTAAACTAAAACTTGTAACATGTTTCTTATCTGCATATTTCAACCTTGTATGAAAAGTCAACATGTTTAACAGGAAAATGGCGAACAAATGTACCGCCGACAACACCACGTGTAATAATTAATAAAGTACTAAAATGTTTTCAACGCAAAACTTAATAACACAAGAAAAAAACTACGTTTATCAACACCAGATTTCTGAATATAAAACAGTTGTGATTATTGAGTGTATCGTATAGTAATGGTCGCAGCCGTGGGAATTGGCTAGGCCCAAACAAGTAAGCTTTGAAAGCACTTAAAAGTAAAAGTTTTAGAACAACGATGGCAGTTTTGTGGTCAAATTTGATCACATAGTCTATGTGTACGTAATTGAAAGCAACATCTACGTCGCAATTAATTTAGAACTTAAAGTTAGTTTTGTCATTGATGGCAACAACGGTACCTTGTATTTTATCAAGTCAAATACAGGCTTTGCTGATATTGGTAACTTGCAAACTAATTTGATCTATTTCAACACTAAAAATTTACAATCTTTTATCTTACTACTATCAATTAACGAATTACTCCGTTGTCACCAGCATTGTCAAATTGCGTACTGTCAATATACCTCTATGATTGTTAGTGATTATATTAATAAAACCCAAGACTACACGAATATGTTGATCCTTCTTCACAACATGGCTACTACTACCAACTATTCTGAATGGACTTTGTTGAATAGTAATTCTAAAGTTAATATACCGTTATGAAAAAGTATCTCTGAATTTACAAGAACAATAAAGGTTTGAACTCAAGGAATTGCACAGAAGAATGAGAAATTTTTATGTATTTCATTATTGTATCCGAGCAGTACCAAATTACTGAAAATCTACAATTGGCATTTACTAACGTAATAGTCTTCATCATAAAAACTCTTAAAAAATGTACCCTTGAATTACCCTTGAAGGAATACTACAAAACTGTTAGAAACCAGGAAAAAAAAACAGTCTACAGAGATGACCTTCAACAATACACTCATTTAATTTGGGCTGTTAATGGAATTTGGAGAAGGTTTGGAGAAGGCATTGATTGCTTTTAGAAAGCAAACTATTGTATAGGCCTACGTATCCGTATCTGATTCTGCCAATCAAAGTTATGTCACATAGCATGTGTAATAGCACCTGGTTATTCCAAACTGGACATGGCAACAATCGATTTGTCCAAATAACTGCCAGTTATTACAATTAATATCGAGAAGTATACGTCCCTTTATTGGACAACACTATGATTTTGATAAACTCCAACCAATTTGATTTCATCAAATACAAAACAAAAAAATGGTTTTATAATTGATGATACTCACAATAAAGCAACTTACGTGATCTCCAAGAGTGACATATAAAATATTTCAAATCAGTTTTTCACCCAAAGAAAAACAATAATTATTTATATATTTAGTACAAGGCTGTGTTTGAGATGGTGTGTAATAGGTTATTATACTAAGGGAAGTATTGCATATTGCATGATTGATACGAAATGGTCGCTGAGTATGTGTTGTCGTGCTTAAATTCGAAATTAGTTTTAATAGTATTATTAGAACTATGTTTAATTCCATAATTTACCAATTTCCAACATCGCATATAATTTCTGTCTGTGCATTATTACACCCTGCTTGACTAAACCTCTTTTATTATGTCTGTCACCATCTCTTATTTCCCAGATGCATCCATCCATATTTGACTACCGCTCGTACCAACACCATTCTTAATTAGACGTATGCAGCGCATCGCAGTGCGATGGTGATTGACCAATTCCAATTCAATTAATTGCAAACAATTACTCAGTGCGGTTGTACGTTGCACACTCAGCGTCGAATTACGTCCAATCTGCGAAGTGCCGTATCGTATAACAAGAGCAACGACGAATAACCAGACTGCGTGGAATTTCAACTTTTCACACAGTCCACCAAAAGGTGCATACATCGATCGCCAAGAATATTAATATTCTCCAATCTGCACTAATATGCAATCATTCGCAATTGACATCTATTGACCTTTTGTAGTGATTGGTCAAGAGATTAGTTATTAAACGATGCACATACAATTGATACAATGTTTGAATTATATTTGACTAATAAACTTGAAACTAAGATAGAAGTCAATGTAGAGCTTTAATTGACTTAGATTAAATTCTCAGGGCATCTCTATGCTAATAGAGTGATTTGGGGAGGTGAAGAATACTACTCTACTGATTGATCAATTATGGTATCGATTGTTGTTGATTTAAAACACGTGTACCCTTTTAGCCGCCATTTTATATACGATGCATGACATCATTCTTAATTGTTGAGACGCATTATTCAGGCCTACTAATGGCTTTCCAATCAGCAACCATTACCCACTGTTGAATTTAACCCTGGTAATCGTAATCGCTGTAGACGCTCGCAATACCTATACCGCTTTTCCGCTCAGTCGTAAAATTCGCCAGAGTCGTGCGCGCGACCATCTCACGAAAATGCTCGTGCCGTTCGTATTGGCGATGGCGGCGGTGGTGACCATCATGTGGAGTGTGTGTGACGCCCGCTTCTGCATGAACGTAATCGTCCGCAACGGTGTCGAACAGTTGCGGGCGGCGTTAGACGGGTGCACCGTAGTCATCGGGCAACTGCAGATTGCGCTCATCACCAACACCACGGTTGGGGACTTTGATGGCGTCACCTTCCCGGCACTGCGCAAAATTTGTGGCTTGTTCTTAATTTTCAACGTGCAAGGTTTACAGCACTTGGGCGCAATGTTTCCGAACTTGGAGGTGATTCACGGTGGAACCATCTTACCGAATTATGCGTTCATATTGTACCATTTGCCGGAGTTGGAAGAAGTAAGTAATGCATTTTCTGATAGATTAGGTTAAGGTTTTGAGGAAAAATGGTAACTTCAACTTCGAGAATTGTGTTCCGGAGTATATACGGAAAATGTTATAAAAGTCAGGATGTGTTGGAAGCATGATAGAGGAATGTGGGAGGTGTGGGCAGAAAAGCGCTAGGAATTTAGAGCGATTGAGATGGTATGACAAGAAAAGAGGTGGAGGTTAGAGAAAGATAAGGATGGAGGTGCTAGGGAAAGGGTCGTGGAATTTATGTGCAATAAAATACAGGGTTGGAACCAACAGCGCAAAAAAAAGGGGAATGCTAAGTAGCAAAAAATGTGAACGGTTGCAACACCGTACGAGATGCTTTGAAAACTATCTGAAAAAGTAACATAAAAACTGCTAAGTGTCAAAATATTTGAACAAGAAATGCTCAAAATACCGATGAGAAAAGTTTGTAGTACCATAATATTCCGTAAAGATGTCTCATTAATTTGTGAGATAAAATTAAAGAATTACAAAAATGGAAACTCCTATTTTATGACAAAATTAAAATATTAACATTATTCCTAGCTGCTAAAGTTTCCTTAATTGTACTTCAAATCCGGAACCGACTTAATTATAGTTAACGACCTTAACGAACCAAATATGGTTTTCTCGATAGTGACCCCCACCCTATGATTCAACTAACGCTAAGTGTGCTAATCTTTAGTGCCTCTCTGTAGTTCTCCACATCCCACCCCCAATTTTGGCTTATCGCGTCAAATACCCTCCCTCTACTCACATCCATCCTCCCGCTATACACACACCGCCGCCGTCATCGACGCGTGCGTGTCGCGCTCGCCGGCACACAGTTGGACGCGAACGATCGCAACGCGAGCATGTGCCCCATCGTCGGTGCGTGTTCGACGACGCGCTGCTTCTGGTGCCGGTGCTGTAACTGTGACGGCGGTGAGAAGCCCGCCCCGCGATGGCGCACACTCTCGCCGCCGGCCTCCTAACGCTGCTCGTGTTGTGCGAGGGCGCGCGACGCGGCGCCGCCAACGTGTGCGGTTCAATTCGAATGCAGAACAACGTGGAGGATCTGCGCCGGGTGGAGAACTGCACCATTATCACCGGCAGCTTGATGCTGCTGCTCATCGAGAACGTGAACGATGGTCGCAATTGGGATGTCTATAGCTTCCCGAACCTGGTGGAGGTGTGGGAATTTGTGCTGGTGTATCGAGTGAATCGGCTCACGACACTTGGGAATTTGTTCCCCAACTTGCGACTGATTCGAGGACGGTCGCTGATAAACAATTATGCGCTGCTAATTTTCTCCGTGGAGCACTTAGAGCAGGTATTTGAGAAAACTGATCAATATGGGCCAAACTTTATTGGAGTTGTTGAATAGTTTCTATAACTTCGGAGGCTGTTCAAACATTTTGTGAGACAAACTAAAAAGTTTACGGAACTTGCATATAAACAAACTGCGCACCTTTTTGATCTTGTTCCGTCTACATTCTACTAGTATGGCCCTCAGATCTCGGCCAGTCTAAAACCCAACTTCTCACTTCAACTTGTGTTAGGTTACGAGGTTTGGGGCCACAATCGGTTCAAATCGTTTTTTTTTTCTTTTTGGGTCATGGACATCCAACGAAAACTCGTACGCGACATAGTATAAAGCAACTGCTAGGCTCTACTTCACAGCCGAACTCACAACGTACGCAAAACGCGTGTCTACATCACATTCCTCGCCTAGAAAAGTCCTTCCTGTTTACGCAACTCTCATTTCCCACCTCGTAATTTCATGCCAAACAACCTTACTCAAGTCGAAAAAGCAAGCACACAACACAAACTTGTTTTTATTTTGGATGTTACCGCACTTACGTGTTTTCTTTATCGAACATTCTCAACTAATTATTTTTAGGCGATTGTCTAGTGTTTTGGTCGAATGCACGCATGACTGACGGTAATGGAATTTAAGCAAGCATTCGTACGCATGATCCAAGGTGCGCATACGCACCTGCCAGAGGCGCGAAGGATTATAAAGTTAAATGAATCCGCTCGATTGCGAATTCGAGAAACATGATTGGCAATGTGCAAATGTTGTGGACCAGTAGACTGTATGTTGCTTAGTGTGTTGTGCGCCATCAGCAGAAGGCAGGCGTGTTGCCTTGGTGCTTCAGAGAAGATTCGCAATCAGCAAGTGGGTTCATGTTCTATGGACATTTCTGGTCTAGGTTTACTATGTTGGCTGAGTGCGACTGAATAATAATAGAAAAATGCTTTATTTACAAGGTTTTTAGTTGGAGACGCAGAAAAGCGAGAACTAAAAATATCTTAGAGTATTCGTAATCGGCGTTATTTACAGTAATAAATGTTGATATTTAGTAACTAGTGTGGGTTAGATCCTTGATAAATTAATAAAATATTAGGAAATACAAGAAAACAAATGAAAAAAATCACCCAATGACCGTTCTAATTTGTGCTAATCTATTTCTAAAATATGCACCAATTTAAATACCTCTGTATAAGAATCCCTTTGTTACATTTATAGACACTTATTCAAAATAGTTTCATTAATTTAAAAATATTAATTCAGACCATACCAAGTTGAAGCTAAGAAATATCTCAGGATATTTGTAATCATTCATATAAATCAAAGCAATATAATGGTATTGACTTAATAAAATGACGTCAACCTTCTTTTATATTTTATATGCTTTATATTACCTCATTAAAATATATTTAAACAAAAACCAATCTAAAATGTAATATCATAAATATTTAAAGAAATAGCGCACAAAGTAATCTGGCCTCAACAACCCCTCAACAAAAAATATCAAATTTCTCCAGCAAAACAAGAAATTTCACTCACCGTTAATAAAGTTCAATCAGGATACTCTAGAGTGTAGTCCAGGAACTCGATACAATCCTGAGGGAGAAAGAAGAATATAATTAAAAAATATAATTAAATACTTAATTTGCATCTCATTATTTAAAGGAACTTGAATTATATTCATCCTAAACATTTTCAAGGGATGTTGTTCCCCAGAGTCATTATTTACGTCATCCACGTCATCCATAAAATTAAATGCCATTTTCTCAAACTGAGCGTAGAAAGTGCAAGCATAACATTAACCATTACTTATCTATTGCCTACGATACAGTACAGGCGACAGTGACCTCTTTGTTTGATTAAGCACTGCAAACAAACCGACATTCTTCGTAACGCCACGATAAATTCGTGAATCACATGATTGATTATCCTACCACTATAGTATCGATTCATAAATTACATCACGATGATCACTTAAAAAATTGAAACATCATAGGAAATGTGCAATTCATTCGCATCATCTACACTCAATTCCATTCGGCGAGTTGAACAACGACATTGAGCGAAGAAAGAATACTGGCTGCAAGTCGTTCAATTGTGAGCGGATTAATTTATTAGCACGCGCGAAAAGTGTCTGTTCGGTTAAAGGAAAATTAGCGGAAAACATGCTTAAATCTATTTACATTTTCTCATCCCTTGTCACTGTTCCTCTAACATTCTTTGTGATATTTTTAGTTCAAAAAGAATATGCGTGTCTACACCCTAAGCCACATCCAGTAGGATGATGAAATTCACTAAGTTGGCACAAACTTTTATTTTTTATTTTCTACTGCTTTTGGTCTTGTTCTCCTTCACTTTCCTGTTCGATTCTATTTGCTTCAGTTGATAGTAATATGTAAGATATGTTTTGGCAAATTTTAGAAAGATTGACGATAAATATGAAAAACAAAATAATATCCTCGACATGTTTGCATTTCATAGAGGTGGCAATATTGAGGACGCAGAACAGCGTATCGATTGATAACATTTGTTTTAAACAAACAAATAATGTGCGTAATATAAGTGCAAATAAGTGTGATAAAAATTATTGATGGAATTTTACGTTTTAGAAAATACTGCGTAGGACATAGAAAGATAAAATAGGGAGATTTCAGCGATAATAATTATTTTTTCCGATAAAATGGAAATGGTCCGACGTGTTAAATAAGATGTAAAAATAGATTCACCATTGCGGATGCTAGGAATTAAACGCTTAATCTTAGTTAATCGTAAGTTAAACTATTCATTTGTTTCAGGAACGCGGTAAAATTATTTTCTTTACTGGGATTAACCAATGTATAGTTTTTAATAGAAAAATTTACATATCAAAGTAAAAACTGCGGTTTTTCTCAAGTTTACTTAAATATTTTAATGAAATTAACAAACTTCAAATTGCCACAAAAAAAACCTGTCAATTACTTTTAAATATTCCTTAAGTAATCCCACGCTGAGTTAATTAAATCCCAGAAATAAACCTGACTCATTTTAACGTAATATGACAATTATGACATTCCATTTAATCTTACCGGCCACTCAACCGCCCAAAAATATCAAACGAATCTCACGTTCACTCTCCGAGCATTTCTCATCAAATCAACGTTTCCCACACGCATAGGAAGCCTTACAGATTCATTATCACACCGTCCTTCCCTCGACAGTGGTATCGGGTCGCGTTGTTGAACCTAACTGAAATAAACAGATGGGTCGCTTTCTGCTGTTATTTATTAGCACTAGCATTTAATTATCATCGCTCAGCGCCCAAATCATTTTATTGCACGCGCGCAACAGGCGCAAAATAATATACTAAACGTGCACATACGCATGATACGCATACCACATTCAAGTGATAATAAAGACAGAATAAGATATTTTTATAAATGACTCTTAACTATTTCGACATATCAATCATTTCGGTGATTTTTAGTGCTTAATGATATATTCGGACTTGTTTTAAGTCAAAGCGAATACCAATTAATCAGAAGAGAGTCTAACGATTACCATCGTCATGCTTTGCGCGTTTATTTTGGCAGGTTGACTGCTCAACTTAAGCCACTTCACTACACTTCCAGCCGATTATTATTTGCCGTGTTTGTTATCACGCAATGGTCTCTTGATTACCACCAACTAAATACTGGCTCTCGTCGCGATTTAATAGCCACTGTTATTATTGTCGCTAAGAACCACCTAGAGAGTTCCCCAATTAAGTTGATGGCAACGAAATAATCAACATACCCAGTGGTACCATCCAACTAATTACATTTGAAAACAATTCCCAACCAATCAAAACTTAATATATTGCAGTTATCGTGACAAAGGAAGTATTATACAGACGGAAAATGAGTGAAAGATTAAAAACTTTATAGTGGCTATTGCCGAAGGTGAAAAATACGACGTCACAATGGTTATGACAGTACGACGCAGCATAAAACGCCTAGCCTAGTAGCTACCATAAACAATTCCGCGTTGTTTTAGTTCTCGCGCGTAGGTACTCATTGATGCTGCATGCGCAATTTTAATGGTTGTGCGTAAAAACAAACGTGATTTACGGCCCCAACGCAACGCACGTAAAATTGTTACGAGCTATTGTTTCGGCGAAAACAAAGATTAACGCGAATTAAAATAGAAAATCATGCGGAGCAATGCGGCGCGATAGCAATACTTGTTCTGACCTAAATTGCGTTTACATACAATACCAGCTAACAAATTGATTTTGCCCTTTTTACATTGTGTTTTCTTCAACGCCATCTACGAGCAAAATACGCAGTACTTTTGACAGAATAAACTATTCTCACAAAACAACCAGATAAAACAGGTAAAACTCAGTAAAAATCCTATAGAAAACCTAAGAATAACTTTTAAATCAAAAACTTTCTATATTTGTCATGAATTATAATATTTTTATCCTTTCTTGTTTATTTATATATAAATTTGTGCATATATATTTGTGGCTTGAACAAGCGTTTTTTGTTGAGAAGCTATTATAGGAGATTCATCTAATTGGGCAGATGAAATACTACACTGTCTGAGATACTCATTTATTTCAATTATATCTTTTATGTTGTTTACATTATTGATTATATTGATTATGTAATTTTTTCCATAAATGCAAAGAAATACCAATCATTATTAAGACGTAGTCGTCGTTAACAGCCAAGTACCAAGAGGCTACCGTGACCTGGTAATTAGTATAGCGTTCTAAATTCAACTGTCGCATTCTCTTTGTTACGATATTAAAAGCAGTATTAATCAAGCAACATAATCTAGAAAATTGTCTCATAATTAATAATTCATAGTCTTCAGAAGCTAAACTCTATTACAGAGCTTGTAATCCCCTAGGCATCATAAATTTCCGATGCATTCAATCAATTGCAGGTTGCACCTACTACAGTTGTAATGACTCAATTAAATCAATTTCAATACTTCTTCAATGCTAATGCTAATATGAAAGAGTGCTGCGTCAGCAATACATACTTAGATCCATAATTAATGCTTATTTGCTTACGAATCACTTTCCACGCATCGCCAATGCATGCAACGTCAATTGAGACTTCACTTTCAATCTATTTCACACACCAATAATGTCAAAATTATTAAGTAGTAATTTAACAAGCCAATAACAATTTGTTATTTTTAACAAGCCGGCCTCCAGAGTTCGTGTTTAAAACTGACCCAGCCTGAATTCTCTTTGATTAAAATACGAGAACATAGCGCATGAGGATCATAAAACCTGAACTGAATTTTATTTGAGTAGCAGTAGACAACTATTAATTAAGCAGCATTATTTAGTCGGCCGTAAAATATGCCTACGCTCGTAATTCTTCACGTGTAGCAGCGTACTTTGGCGATGAAGTAATTGTGTTGTAATTTATCAACACAAGAGTTGTAAAAAGTGTGTAAGTAACAGGAAAATATTTAATTAAATTGAATTGGACGTATGAAGTTGTAGATTTTGTGGACACAGTTGACACATTATTTCTCTCTCTCGCTCCCAGAGACTCTGATTAAAATCATATTGGTTTGGTTTATGTTTATTGCGGTAATTTGTAGCTATTTATATCCAGGCGGCTGCTGGCAACCTTCATAAATAACATTCCGGCCGCTTCTCAACTGCTTCTGTACACCTGGCGAGCGCTACAACAGCTTTACAACTCGCAAAAAAACTTCCTTTTGTTAAGAACGTTCAAACCACCTATCACTTTTCTTCCCGAGCAATTATCTCGCTTTATACCTCGATTCATCTTTCCAAATCATCATCCACTCATTCATCTGCTTGTCGATTTCTTGCAGAAGTTTGCCTAGCACACAGTCTATGACTTTACTTATTGTTGTGTTGACTTGTTAACTTTGACTCAAGCATTGAGCTACTTTACTAGCTAATCATAAATTCCTTGCACGCTTTTTACTGGCTCAAAACAAAGAGTAAATAAGTCATTCATCACGCTCTTGTTATCGATGTACAAGTATATTATTCAAATCACTGATGGGGATATCTGATATCCAATTTTCAAGAAAGGATAATTCAATTTGCTCGTGTGATTGATCGGCAAGATTCAAATATGATCAGCAATCATTTATGACGCAGACTGAAAAAAATTTATGAAACTTTACTAGTAATATCATAAAACATACAATACGCAATAAAAATCACGTTTTACGTAATTCTGCTTGTATTCAATTCATACTTAAATGACTTATGACGCTCATAAATCATTAACGGCATGTTTCAATCCTTAGATTCCAAGTTTTTATTGACTGCACATTATTTTCAGTCTGTACACATGCGAAAGTTATTGCGTATTTGGCGGACGAAGCTAATTGTATCGGTGTCAGTAATGTCACTTTCAGGACTGCTTCAAGTTATAATGACCAGGTGAAGTGAAATGTAGCGAAGTACGCGCGTAGTTTGCAATTATTACTAATGTGACAGGAAGGATTTTGCATAGGGAACGCAATTTATTACAACCGAGTCTCACGTCAAGATAACAATTTTAATTATAATACTTGTAAACAATTTTATTTCTTACTGTTGACTGCAGTTGAGTGCCATTGGTTTGCGAAGCAAGATTGATTGTTAAAAGATTGCCAGTTACCCGTAACGAGCTTCTAGTATTTTTATTCATAAAGGTTAATATTGTTTACTGAATACCCAAGGAGTCAAAAGAGGAAAATTTGAGACTTTTATTATATAATAAAGGTAATTTTCCAGATTTTTCACATTCTTAGCGGAGTATGTCAATATTCTGTTTGCAGTTTATCCGGACAAAACCAGTTTGTTACGAACTTTGAAATATAATTGGCCAAATAATGTAATTTCCATTTCACCAATTAGTTTCTGTTCTCAACGTTCTGAGTTCTCTGTATCTATTCACTCTGTAATTGCTGCCCACAATTATTAACACACTAATAAAAAATTACAAACCATTCACTACCAAGGCCATAGTCATTACACATTTACAACGCAAGTTGTAAAATGATAAAATTATTACTATTATTCATTATTTTAATTTGTACTATTTCTGGTACGCGAAAACATTCAATTTGTTTCTTCCTTCACAAGGATTTTGCTAAATGTCTATATTTAGACTTTAAAATTTCCAGACTAGTTAAATTCTATGCTTTCAACCTTCAGAATGCAAATAAATGAAATATCTATTAGATTAGAAGTAAAATAAATCAATTAGAAACTTTAAAGTGCAACACTCACTATAAAAGTAAACTAAAAACAAAGAGAATTTATTAATGAAGAACAAAGGTCACTTAAGCACATTTTCAATAGAAATATCTTGCTTGCAATCAACAGGAAACAAATTACGAAACTTCAAATGTGCTGTAAATTCAATTCGATAGAGTTTAATTCTATTTATCATGTATATCGGGAATAGATGTGCAAATATCGATTCATGCATACGTGCATTGATGGCAAATATTTCAACAGGAAACGTCCTGAGAGTTTCCATTATTTGTCTTTTCGCCACGAAATAGAGAAATTAATTGAACGCAAATAGATTTCGCTCGCGCGTCAACAGTTTCAATGTTACACAAAGAGAATCCTCAGAAAATAATATACATTGACGCTCCATGATTTGAAAAGTTAAATATCGTATAGCATAAACTTCAAAAGCAGAAGCAAGTCCAAAATGTAAATTAAATATTAAGGAAATGTAAATATCATATCTTTTCACTGGCTGAATGGTGAGAATGTGCAGTTGCATAAAATTACTCGCTAATTGATGAACACACCACATCGAGTATATGGTATTTCAGCTTGGGTTTTTAGTCACATCGTAAAAATATGGGTAAAACATACAAATTCAGAAGTAAAATATTTAAAAGAACTAAAGCATGCACTAAAGCATGAAACAACATAATAACTATGGAAAATTTAGGTATTTCCTCCGTATTTCAAAATTCTGTCAATACCACCACACAAGGTTATGAATTAAACTTTAGAAAATTAAATAATATTCACATTAAATATCAACAGCAACAGACAAAAGAAGCTATTTACACAAGCCCAGGTATTTGTGTTCTCTGTGCTAATTAATTTATTCTGCCACTTAATACATTCCCTCGCACTTGCAACAGGTTAACAGTGAAACAAGTCCGCATTTTTTTTAATTTCCCTCACAATTGCATTTAATCTTGTTTTTATGCATTTCAACCGATTCAAGCAAAATCCACCGGCACATGTCTGAAATGTCGAATCTAAAACTGGACATTGGTCATTTGCATAGAAATGGGAATGACACGCTGATTAAGGCATGCGTTGGACATACTCGTGTTACGCTGCGCGCGTTTTTCGCATTTTGTCCTCTAAACAAGTGCGTAATAAAATACGTAAAAACTCGTTAAAATCCCAGAAAACAGCTGCATGTAATGAACATCAACAATATGAGTGGGCCGATTATGATCGGCATCATTCAGATAACGTGAAATTATTTTGTGAACTGCTTTTATGTGAAATTGAGCAGATGGTAAAAATAATTTGATCCAGGTAGAAAAAATAACAAGCTTGCAATTGAATAGTTTTCCTTTGAGATTTTTAGGAAACAACTTGAACAAAATTATTACGAATGTGTAAAAACGCCGACAAATATTTGATTTAAAGTAGTTCATAACAAAACTAAAAAGAGGCTGCAATTAAGAGATATAAAATATCGCGGTTGTTGCAGTATTGGTGTTTTCAAATATGAAATCTGCCATATCTAACTTACATTTTTAAATATTATTAAACAGAATTATATTTATTACTAGCATATCAGCTGAAAAAGACGCAACAAAGTTTATCACATTTACGCTATCAGCAGCTGTGAACTTAAACGAATACGTTTGTTTGTAGATATCTGTACAACCAAACAATTACACTGCTTATGTTCCTACATTGTACAGATTTATGCAGTGCAAAACACTCATACAATCTGGAATGATTACAACATTGTACGAGCAAAATCAATATATCTTTGAACTTGTTTACAACGATTTTATTACTGCTAGAATTTTGCAACATTACCAAACCCATTGAATTTAATTGTTAAAAATACTAATTTAACCAAGTACCTTCAGTTATATAAGTGCTGACTTGTTTTAGTCACAAAATTATTATGGTTTTGTTTTGGTATAAAGTTGAAACATGAGTTTTGCATTAAATTCAATATTGGAGTGTTTTGCTTAATACATATTGGATTGCGGAAACAAAGTATAAATCTAGAAATTTGAATAGCAAAACTGAATCAAAATAAATTTACATTTAAGCCACTGGAACTCTGCACACTTCGGGAATATGCTGAGATGAGTGGGAGTTTATTTTAGAAACGTAGATGTAGACTTTGTAGATGAGTATACTATGAAAATATGAATGAAGATTGTGGGTAGAATCGCAGATTATTTGTTATCATAAAATAAACAAATCGTTTTCACTCAAGTAGAGCAAACATCTGCTAGACTCGCGGAATGAAATTTTCCTCCCTTTTATATTCCTATATTTGCGCTACAAGTGCTTCTCAACCAATGTTGCCGTATGAAATTCGTTTAAAGCATAGAGATAGAAACCAACAACTAAACCAGAGACCGCAGCGGAATAGAGCGTATTGTATGCTGATCGGACGTGGTCCAAGAACAGGCTGAACTGATCCTGGCAGGACTGAAGTACTTAAAGCCCGAGGAGTGGGGACAAGAGTGTCTGGTCCTAACCAGCGGTATGGGGTGGACCAGAAAGCTAACTGCCAATGCAGTGGTGGCGGTTAATTCTACCATGGAGAAATGTACAGCCACTACTACATTGGTTTTTTGTTCCGTATACTTGGACATAAGAAACTCGAGTGCCATGAATGGTTCAACGATATCTGGACTTTGTCACGATGGTCTACAGTACATTCTATTTTGTTGTGGTTTTTGGTATAATCATCGGGTCTCTTCTCTGACGTAATTAGAATTTTATATTGCGGTAAATTCCAATGGAATGTTTAGTTAATTAAGCTCAAATTATTCAATTCACTAAACAATTAAACCAATCGATAAATATGAGAAAGCCTTCAGATAGAAATTTATCAATATTCCATATATTTTCCACCCTAAACATGAAAATAAATTCAAATCAGCGGAAAAAGCATACACATGAATGACTTCATGATGTTTTTCCGAGATTCCGTTTTTGTTTTAAATTGAGGGTGAAAGATATCTTTCCTATTGTTGTCCTTCAAATTTAGTAATATACAAGTAGTTTAATTGTAGACATGCCAATTATCCTTGATTAATAACAATAGATAATCGAATTATCCTCTGGCCATAACTACAGACGATGATGAGCAACTTGGTATCAAGTAATTAGAATGTGATTAGACGTAATTATTATATAGCAAGTAGGAAATTGCTCCAGGGCGGATTTCCAGACGGGTAATGACATAATTCGTACGTGCCGTTGAAGATTGATGAAGACAACAATAAGCCAAGTTTCAACTTTGACGATGAGCAGTAACCACAAAAGTTTGATATTAAAAAAATAATGAACACAAAATTTATCTTTTAACTGCAATATTAAAATAAAAAACCTTCAAGATATTTGTAAATAAAAGCGCCGAAAAACAAGTTTTTTGCAACTTTAAACAATGCTCATTGGCTCAACAAAATTCCAATAGTATTATCTCAAAGTTACACGTAGAAAACTCTATTTTATCCTATCCTATTAGTGATAGACCTATCCAAATACTAAACCATTTTCAATGCCCAACCTACACCAATAACATCTAGTGATTCTCGCCCTAACACCCTTGACATTGTTAATACGTAATAAAACAAACAAAAAACAACTCTTCACGCCGGTGAAATTAGAACTTGATTGCGCTGTTTAGTTCAAACAAGCTTCGGTGTTGAGAGTATTGCTCATAAATATTTCCTAGCCATAAGATATGTACGTTATATAGCTAGTTGCTAAGTCAGGAATTGTTCTTTGGCGTGTTGTTCCTTTGAGAAAACAAACTAGTCAGGCAAACAGTATATACGGCTTTATTCATTAGCATAGCATTCCAGCTATGTATCTGCGTTGAGCACTCTAATTAATAATATTCTGTAAGCCTAGCTCCATTCATTAATAATAATTAATCTGTGAGTTGGAGCATTCAGAAGTATTAAATTAGTAATGATGTTAATTGTGTATTACTTATTGTCAAAGGTACAATGAACACAGTTTTTGTATGTATAAATAAATTGGACAGGAAATAATTTCAAAGAATAAAATAATTCTTTTGGGGGCCGAAGTTCACCAACTCAATATGCAAAAACATGAGATAAATGTGTAACAACTATGTCAAATAATATTTTTTCAATGATTCTAAAAATCGTTTTATTTCATACACATCAAATAAAAATCAATTATTATTAATAATTCCACTCTCATCATACCAACACAACTAAAAATACAAAAATGCTGTTTATTTGTCCTTCGCATTGTCAATCTTCCCTGACTTTTCGCACTGAGAGGTCGAAGACAACAAAGCTTCGCATCCAATTTTCCTGACAACATTTCGATGCTAATATTCTTTTCTTAGAGGACCCAAACGACAAGATAGCAACAACAACTCAAAGTAACACCAGTAAAGCGAAATAAAAGGCAAATCAACTTGAAACATAAAAACTGAGATCGCAATTGAATAAAATTAAATATTTTTTAATAAACCGTGTTATATATATTTTATTATGGAAAACCATGTACTAGGAAACTTAATTAGTGCTTGTTGTTGCCTTCTAATGCAAGGACGGGTTTTTCAGTGGGAAATTCATCAAATATAGGCTTTCCACACAAGACACGTGAGTTCACTTGTTTTTCAGCACAGCAAGGTCGTGCATTTGATAAACATTTCGTGGTGGCGCGAAATTGTTTCATGCTTTTATTCCAGACACGTCGTATACACCAATGTTTACTCGGTTTAGTTGCCGTGCACACGAAATGAAAATCAACATGCCATTGATAATTTCCACTGCTTTCAACGAATGAAATGCATAAACGTAGTTTAATCACACGCACAATCAACCATTCGCTTTTATAATAATAATTCACATTTTTTATTACAGACTAAACAAAATAAAACATAATTTTATTTTGTAGTATACTACTTAGTAGTAAGTGAAAAGTCCATTCAACTTTTATTGGCAACCGTTTATATTACCTTGCACACCACTTCCGTACCAATGTTTAAACTGCAACACTTTACAACTCTCGACGTAACTTAAAAGCAAATCCTGCATGTGGTCCTAACTTGTAGCCACATTACAACTTGTTTACTATGTAGGATTTTATTTCCTGCTCCCCCACTTACTCATCCAGACGCGACGATTGTAGTCACTATCAGGAGACTTTCACTCCATCGAAGCGTCTCTATCACGCGCGAGGCTTGACTGTAAATGCGCCAGGATGTTCATGAAATGCACATCACACACGATTGACAACATTGCATGGTTACGAGAATGCCGTCGTATTATGCCACCTAAATGTATTTATATCGTGACGGTCACCAGCAACATTGTAGTCGTTCATAGAGTTTGAATGAACCTCAATCATTCATAACAACTGTATTGTGACTTGAATTCCAACTAAAAGGCGCAAATTCCTAGCGTTTGTATCGTAATAGAGTAAAAAAAGCGTGTGGTTGATGAGTTGATAAACCGATTAGCATAATATGTATCTAATGGTCTACTAGCATTATAATGTTGTTTCAGATTGGATTAAAAAGTCTGCGAAAGATTGAACGAGGCGATATCATTATTGGAGACTGTCCGAATTTATGTTACTTCAGCAACACGATTGATTGGAATCATTTAGGAGGAGATTTAGATACAAAGAATATGACAGATAAATATTGTGATAATATATGTCCTAAGGAATGCAATGGTAAGATATCAATCACTATTTCGGTCACATTCCCGAATAACTGTAATACATGGCTGACTATCCTTAGGATATTGTTGGTCAAGTACTCAATGCCAAGATATGACTCCATTTGAAGAGTGTATCAAAGAAGATGGACGTTGTGTTACGAAATGTTCCAGAGACAGGTAAGTCTCACATAATATTCACTTTTAATTAAAGAAATACTTAATTCTATGATTTTAGAATTCTATTGCAACCTGGAACCGAATGTCTGACGGTTGACGAATGCACAAGCATTTCTCCCAAACGCTCATGGTTGGTTTATAACCAAACCTGCATTAACAAATGTCCACCCAAGTATAAAATAGTAAACAATACCTGCGAATTTTGCGGGGAGAATTGCTTCCAGATCTGCCAATCTAAACCCGCCATCACGACACGTTCTGCACTGGAAAGTTTTGAAGGTTGTACCCATGTAAATGGTTCCGTAGAATTAGCAGTTGCAGATGACAAGCTAGCAGACGAATTAGAGAAGTACATGGGTGAAATTAAGGAGATTTCTGGATTTTTGAAAATAACACAATCAAGGGCCATCAAAACTTTAGAATTCTTAAAGAATTTACGGCTTATCAAAGGTATTCCATTAGAAAGAAACAACTCTTTGATTATACAAGAAAACAAAAACTTGCACAAGCTATGGACTTTTGATGCATCATTTAAGATGGTAATTGAAAGAGGTCATCTAAGCTTTCATTACAATCCCGAATTACCATACAAAGACATTTTAAAATTAAATGAGCTGACAATCAACACGAAGCTCACCGATACGGATGTTTCATCCTCGACTAACGGAGAAAATACAAGACAGTTGCACCTTAAAGTGGAGTTCATTGTGCATAAAACAAATGCAACGTTGACCTGGACTGGTGCAGCTGATATTAGCCGAGGATTCCTCGTTTACTACATCGAAGATTACGATTATCAGGATTCTTGGGAAGATGATGAGTGCAAAGCAAATGGTTGGAATGTCGATTATACTTCTACAAATGCCATTACTTTAGTTGATCTGAAACCTTTTACCAACTACTCTTTCTACATAGCGGGTACTATACTGGACGAGAATTTACAAGGAAAAACGAACATCTCCTCCTTTGTAACTTTATCAGGAGATCCATCAGTACCTCGCAATGTAGAAGCCATATCCTACAATGCAACTGCTATTAAGTTAATTTGGGACCCACCAGCAGAAGTGCGTGGAGTCCTAGATAAATACGTGATAATCTATTATAAGGTCACTAAAGATATTCAGATAGTAAAGTCAAGGGACTATTGCGCACATCCAGTGTCTGATAGATATACTGGTATACCGATTAAAGAAGAATGGAACCCAATTAGGAATATAGGAAGAGTCAATCAAAATGGAGACTGTGATTGTCCGGCAATGCCTACTAATATAAAAAGGCGAGATATTCAGAACCACCCTGAAGAAATTAGCCTGAAGAGTTTTGGTCAACAGATGACCGAGGCCCTCATGAACAACAGGACTCAGTATTTAACAATAAGTAGTGAAGTTGTCAATGCTTCCCAGACTTACTTCCAAGAGCATATTGTACCTGCAGATCAAAACTCAACCATAATCGGTCATTTGGATCACTTTTCAACCTACATGTTCTACATTTCTGCATGCAATGTGAACCGAACAATTGACCAACAGTGCAGTGAGATCAACATGATCTACAATCGGACCAGTGCTCTAACAAACGCAGATGATTTAAGTGATTTCTCCTTAAGTGAAACGCGAACTGGGGTGCTACTCAACTGGACTAATCCCATTTCCCCCAATTCCCCCATTCTCTCCTACATAATTCACTGGAAAGGCGAGTCCTCTACAAATCAACCTTGCGTACTCCCCGCGGACGTAAGAAACGGAGGGTATGTGCTGCATTTGCTCCCAGGAGATTACAGCATTCGTGTGCGCGCAGTCACCTTCGCCGGCAAGGGAAATTACACTGCCTTTAAGAGTATCTACGTCGGAAAAGCCTACACGAACGATACAACCTTGATAATCGGGTTAATATGCGTGTTTGTTCTTCTCGGCGCTGTGGGTGGCTTTATTTACTACCGCTGTAAGAACCGCAACGAGCTGGAAAATATCCATCTCATACAGACGGTTAATCCGGATTATTGCGGGCCAATCTACGTCGCAGATGACTGGGAGATTGATCGCGAGGATGTAGATATTGGTTCTAGTCTAGGGAAAGGTACGTTTGGCACAGTGTACAGCGGGTATTGGAAGAGTAGACAAATGCCATGTGCAGTGAAAACAGTTAACATAAGTTCAACATATGAAGAAAAGATGCAGTTTTTGAATGAAGGGTCAGTGATGAAGTCATTTAGTAATGCTCAACATGTGGTGAGACTGTTGGGTGTTGTATCACGAGCTAATTCGCCTCTAGTTATCATGGAGCTGATGGCGTGTGGAGACCTAAAAAACTTTTTAAGGAGATCGCGAGATTCTTCGCAGTCTATCGGGTGCAATGAGATGTACAGAATGGCAATTGAAATCGCAGATGGTATGGCCTATCTTGCCGCAAAAAAGTTTATTCACCGAGATCTCGCTGCGAGAAATTGCATGGTCGCTGGAGACCATACAATCAAAATCGGTGACTTTGGCATGGCGAGGGACATCTACGAAACGGATTACTATCGAAAAGAATCCCAGGGACTTCTACCCGTTAGATGGATGGCACCGGAAAGCTTAGCTGATGGTGTGTTTACGACCGACTCGGATGTATGGAGTTACGGTATTATCCTTTGGGAGATGGTCACTTTGGCAGAGCAACCCTATCAAGGTCTCGGCAATGCCCAAGTGTGGCAGTTTGTGATTGCAAAAGGACGATTATCACGTCCGCCAGAATGTCCCGATCTTCTTTACGACATCATGGAAGTGTGTTGGAAGTGGCAACCCAACAAACGTCCTCAATTCGTAGATATAGTGCATCGACTAGAAAATCACGTCAGCGAGGATTTTAAAGTGATGTCTTTCTATCACAGTAGAGAAGGTCAGGAGTATCTCTTCAATGCAAAGGAAAGACCTTTCAATCCTCCTGCAATGTCTCAAACCACGAGGAACAATAAAAACGCGTTTGCACATTATCACAGAAGTGATGAGAATATCGAGCTTTATAATCCTATCAATTATCCATCCAATCCGAACCAACGCCAGAATCTATTGGCGGACTTTGCGCTGGAAGAGGATGACATGCCTGGCAGCAACGGGTATGCCAGTCTGTCGAAAACCTAAGCCATTTCTGGACCACCTTGGACCACATTTTACTCGTAACTAACTTAATGTTTAGTGTTTGCCATAATCCGAGAGACTAGTTCGTAGTAGTCGACCATCCGATTCAGGTATCAGATATGTACAAATCGAGCGCCGAATTATTCACACATGTTTTTGTATTATAACTAAATGTGATATCTTGTTATAGTCACTAGTTTAACGAATTGCGCTCCATGTTGACAGCGTCGACGCCCTCGTCAATTCATGTTCAAAGCCGTAACTAGTAATGTAGGCATACGTTCACTTCACGAAAGAAGGAAATATTTTTACTGTGCTACCAATGTAAACAAGAGAACTTATTGCTTCTGTTTGCGCAGAGAGTTTTAAATTACATGTTCAACTTGAACTCGATTTATGTTTTACTTTTATAAATACTGCAGACCGTGGTTACGCAATAATTTAACGACTGATCGTATGCTAGAAACGTAGAGAAACATATTGCGACACAATAATCTTTGTCTTAATCGGTTGCAGACATTTTTATCAAGTGTGGCTGCATGCACAAAGCAAGAAGTTCCTTTTCTGCATAGCCAAGTTTAATTAACTTCTATTTTTGAATATTACTAATGATGTTATGCTGATACAAATATTGCATGCTAGAGAAGTTAATTCACTGTTTGATGGCAATTGTTAGAGATTCCATATCGTTAATTAAATTAATGTCATGCTATATGTATAGATTATTCTTTCACTGCTGACATGAATAAGTACAATTATTTGAAACAAGTTTTACCAACATTGTTAGTTAATTAGGTAGAATGTGTTTAGTGTTATTTATGAAGTGTATTGAAGCAGAATAACCAGATTGTAAAAAGAATAAAATACCAAATGTATAGTATAGTAATATAATGTGCAAAGTGCAACAAGCAACGAATTATCATAGGTATATTTATATAAATTTACAGAATAAGTCGCGGAAATTGTAATAAAAGACTATATTTTCTATGTGTTAGATGTTTTAATAAATGTTTTGAATAGACTTACGTGTTTCGTCGTAGTGCTGGAGAGGTGAGGTTTAACCCTTATTTACACTGATAATGTTTATAATATTGATTGGAAAGTGGTTGATTTCATGCGCGTTGGAGAAAAACGCACCGGTGAAATGAAATGAGATTATAGGTTAGTACTTCTAGCATCAGCTGTATCGATAGCCAGTTATAGTAGTCCAAAACAATCACTTTATTTACTGTTGAGTTAAAGGTGATTAATTGTTTATGTTTGTAAATACTTTGAATGAATAATTTGAATTTCCGTTAGTGTCACTTAAAAATAGCAGTTTAAATAAACTCAAAGTGCCCTAAAATCTACTTATTTCAACAACTGTAATAGTAGTTACAGAATGCCCTCTGTAATAGTAAAGTGAAGCTCAGAGTGTTATGTAAGATAATTCAATCCAAGCCGATAGAGGTCTATGCGTGCACTAATATAAAGATTTAGAACATAAAACATTTAAATTTGTTAATAAAAACTATAATTTTGCCTATTAATATAATAAATATTTCTTTCCTAATTTATGTGTTTATAATAATATTAAATTAAATATTTATTTTTAATAATTAAATATGTTCTGACTTAATCAGACTTTAATTTCGAGTAGAAAATATAAAAATATTAACTGCAGTAATTTTATATTTTAGAAATCTATCAAAAATACAATAAAATAATTTAAATTGTAGAGATTGATTAAATAGCATTATACTAAATTCTATTGAAATGTTTTTCTCTGCTCAGATAAACAATAAAATGATAGAAATGCACTTATTATTTACAGTTATGCATTTATTGGCAATTTCTCGCATTTGTTTGCATATTTTGTATGCATATAATATAAGATAAATATTTGGTATGTTCAAATGTAGTGCCTCTACAGGTTTTGACTCTACAACCTCACGCTTTTGACGTAGTTTTCTCTTAGTTACTAATTAATATGGTACTTACTTCTCTCTAATCAAGTGTTGCTAATTCCAATCACAAATATTGCGTAGTTAGAATATAGTTTAGCATAACTATAGGGAATCGAGCAGAGTAATGCCAACAAATTGTAGTCACGTTACTCCTGCTGCAATGTAACAAAATGTAATGAATGTAAAACGTATTTGTCGATATTTGCCTGTTGCTGACGTTCTACTGGTTTGACGAGCATGATGAACGATTGATAACAAGCAGTGCTTACAAACCGAAACGTGAAATGAGAAACGAGTTAATGTCATATAGTTGAATCACATTACATAAAAAAACTAAACTGATTACTATAACTATGCTGGTTTACATACAATCATTACGAATATTTCCAGAAGTAAATTAAAATAAAGTTTTCAATCATGTACTAAATGATTTTAATCAAAGGCAAATATTACATTTGATCACGTTTCTTGTTTATAAAGCCTTTCTTAGATTAAAAGTTTCTACATTATTTTGTCATCTTGTTTATCTGTAGATTCCTTTTGATTAAATTAGGCTGACCCTAAATATGCTTAATAGAAATAATCGTTGTTCTCTTAACTCTCAGCTAATCTGTTCCCAATCGATGAGCTCTTCTGGATCGCTTCGCTGACGGTTTCTAGCTTGATGATCCCTTCGTGCGATGGGTGCTCGCAATGAGGCTCGTGAATTAGCCAGAAATGGTCGTCGGCGTATCCAGTCTTTGGTGAAATCCCGAATGCGGATACCACGAGCCCTGCGAGCAAATATTTAATCTCATACAGCGCTTAATCAAATAATCAAAGTTCAAACACACCGGAAATAAAAGTTAGCTGTGCGCGCTTTTATAACGTGCCATTTCATGCGACACTAAACATGTTCCATGCATATCAAAAATGCACATTTTATGCGCAATGAATAAAACAATCGACCCAAAATACGCCACCAAAATCAACAGACAGACGGTCAGAATATTAATATTTTCATGGATTTTAATAAACTCAATTATTACGTAAGCTATTGTCATTTTAGTTACTTCATTGATGCCATCAATTTCAATTCGTTGTTCGCAAAACAGAGTTGAGAGTGGAAAAGCAGTGAATGTGGTTATTGAATACAGCGGAATTGCGGAAGTTGTTTACGCGCAAGACTTGAAGAAAGTTATAACGGCATATAATTAAAAGTCGATGCCGCGTATCATAAAACAATTACGAGCGCGCGAGAAGTTTGATCGCGGCAATAAATTGTCGATACGATTAAAGTGTAGGTGCTGCGGTGACAGTGAGTTACAGACACGCGGTGCAGTAAAATACCGGCATGCATGTCGCATCCTGCATCGTTTCGCCGCCACTGCTGTTGTTGCCACCGTCCGCTCGTCGATCATAAATGCGTCCGACGGTTATGACTGAAGCGTGATCAAGCCCACTTTTCAACGGGCGCACTCCAATTGTGAGCGCAGGATGAGTTGTGTTTGCGTTGGATACATTTGTGTCATGTTCAATAAGCCAATATGGATCGTCCGTATACCAATCTGGAGGAAGATAACTCAAGGGATCGAAGAATAGAAAATATCCTTATATTTGCATGTTAGGAGAGGTGGAAAAGATAAGAAAGTTAGATTTTAGGGCTAAAAGAATAGATTTAGAAGGTTCAGGATTTTAAATTTAGAAGATATATAGAATATTAATTATAAATTTAATGCAATAGATAGCAATTATTGGGTTTAAATAGATATCAATTAGTAGAGATTTCCAAGACAACTAACCTGAGAATCTCTACTTTGATTCCAATTAAAGTTCCTGACTGGTTTTATGACCTAAACTTGGTAATCTGCTTTTGTTCCTTGTTTTAGTGCATTTTACTTTGTTCACTTCCTCACCTGTTATAACCCCGGAAACAATCGCAATTCCCACAGTGACTACGATCGCCAAAATCTGATATCCCGCTTGTTCCATATTTGACCTCGCATCGCCAGGCAACAAAAACGGATACTCCTCGGTCGCTTTAGCATCCACAGCGGCCATTGCCGGAAATATCTGATACAGGCTCATCTTGTACTGGTCCTCCGTGGCTAGTCCTGCCATTAGTGCCCCGACCAATGCAGCAAACACGGCGGGCATGCCGTGCAAGTTATGCACGCCGCACGTGTCGTGTATTTTTAATTTGCTATCGATCCACGGCTGCAACCCAAAATGGAAAAAACAAGCACATCAATGCTTAGTCCCTAAACGAGCACGTCGTCACAAATGCTATAGACGATCACTACCGTAAGCATGCTGTAACCGCAGACCGAAATGATACCAGCTACACATCCGATGAGCATCGCGCCCCAAGGTTGCACCATCAGGTTAGCCGCTGTCCCGATAGCGACGCCTCCGGCGAGCGTGGAATTCTGAATATGGACCATGTCGAATTTGTGCTCATTGGAGAGCATCGCCGAGAGCGCATACGAGGTGACACAACAAGCGCAGAGCGAGAGATATGTGTTGATGACTGCACGTTGCTGATCATCGCCGGTCTGCTCGGCGGAGTTGAAGCTGGGCCAGAACATCCAGAGAAACACCGTACCTGCATCAATGAGTAGACGGTTAATGCGAACCAGCGAAGGGTGCAAATGTTGCTGGCAGTGGTAATGGTAATGACAATTAAATGTAAATCTCAGTTATCAAATCACTTAGGCGTGAAAAAGGTCCACATTCCCAGCTTCTCAATGCAGAAGACTTGAAGTGAAAACTGGAAAGAGGAAAACTGCTAAGCAGCGGAAACAGAGAAAGTCGCCGATTTTAGACTATGCAACTTAAATTCTGTGAAATCTTTTCTGCTGCTCTCTTTTTACTCAATTTCCGATCTTTATCCAGTTGCAAGTAATCATTAATAAAGTCCCGACTGTGATTTTTTTTTATCAAATTCCTCGACCGGCGATTCAACGTGCTGATGCAGCCACTTGCAGGCTTAGGGAAAAACAGCAGTGGGACACTCGTAAAGTTATAATATCTTACCGATCATTGCAAATAAATCGGACGTATAGCTTGATACTTCCATAGGATTTTTGTCGGTCCACTCTTTGGTACGCCTGGCCAGGACGTAACTTACACCCAGGCCGAAATAAGCCCCGAACGCGTGGACAAATATTGAATCGCCAGCATCTGTTACCTATAACATTTAGAAAATTATTCGTTTTCTTGTTGCAATTCCAGCGTTCATCGATGAACGATTTTATTGTTTTGCACATGTTTTTTTCTATCTTATACCCTTCTGCAACGCATATTGTTCTAATAGTTTTCTAGTTTCTTGCTGTTATTAGAAATAGATATATACACCATGTTCAAGGTAAAAACACTTGGCAAAATTTTTGACAAGGAAACAAGACTATAACGAAAAAGATCTCATTATAACATTAATGAAAGAAATAGTAATAAAAGAAAAGCAGTAAACTAAAATTGATTTACTAAGAGTTTAAAGTTTTTTGCTAGCTTGCTTTTTAAAATTAAAATCTAAGCCAACACAGTGTATGAACCGTATGTGCGGAGATCTAAATTCCCGTTTAAGGATAAACTTTTAGGACAGAAACTCAATTAGAACGCCACCAAATAAACCTCCTTTGAAGACCTTTTTCAACGCGAGCGGAAGTGCCGCACAGGAAATGAACAAAGAAAGTAGAAGAAAGCTAAATGGTAAAAGTTCATCGCATTCTATTTTTGTGCTGAGGTGTATATGGTGTGCTTTGAGCTCATTTGCGAAACATTAAATAGCGCAAAAACATTCGCACTCACTCAAAAACTGCAGCGTTGAGGTCCTTTCTCAATAAAAACAAGTTTAGTTACATTACTCTGTCTAACTGCGTAACTGGATAACCGCCGCGAGATATTCGGAAAGTTTCTAAATGAGGTTATGTGTTACCTTGAAGATGTGACTTCCTAAATAGGAATTCCCTGTGAAGACAGCAATTTCCACGATGCCGATTAAAAGGAGTTGAATGTACGATGTGCGGCCTAGCAGAGCACCCATAGTTATAAGCACAACGGCGGCGGCAACGTCGGCACGTAGCAGGCTGGAATGCAAATAGATGTGCTTAAAATGCATTGAATGAAAAGAACGCAAATGGATTTACAGAATTTCTTATAAAATTCAGAGTTTTAAAGTTAGTAGTGCATATAATATAGATAATTATTAATATGATTTGATGGTTCACTTGCCTATCTAGTTGTCAATTTAATTGGAAAGCTAAGTTTGCTCTTCTTCCTGCATTCGCAATCTATAAAATATATGCGTTGAAGCGAATTTTCCACTTGCAAGTGCAAATGCTAATTCGCAAATCTAGAATTTCACATTGCACCCACAATACCGGAATCTCCGGTATTGATTTTTAATCACTTTCCGTCCTAATAGTTCTCGTAGTTTTGCCATCATCAGAAATAGTTTTATCGACGGCGTAATGAGTATAATTTATGACTTTAATATTCCAAAGTTTTCTTCATTTTTCCCTTTGCAAGAAAACTTACATGCTTACCTTACAATACTAATTTTAATTCGTCCTTCATCCATTTCGTAAAACCCTTCACAAATCACCGCCCACTGCACTATCAATGCCGCTAGTAGGAAGTTGAACCCAACAGCACTGAAACCATAGCGCTTTAGGAAAGTCATGAGGAAGCCGAAGCCGATATAGATCATCACATGGACATCCTGAAACACTAAAATGTAGGCCATTAATGAACTGTAGCCATGCGTATTCTAGAATTATTGAGTTTGGAATACAGTTATAGTAGGCATGGATGATATTGGCTTCGGGTCGATTGCCCCCGAAGACATAATGAACCGAATTGTGTTGATCGCTGGCATCTGCTTCGGGGTGATAATCGCAGAACCTGATGTAGATGATGAACAGTGCCAGTTGGAGATAGACGGCAACAAGAGCTGCTTTCATACATTCCACTCTGTTCATCACTCAACTCTGGCAGAGTGTGGCTCAAATTGCACGATTTGTTGGATTTTTACTTGTTTCGGGCGTTAGAGCGTATAGGGTTTTGACGTTTTTACGGGAGTTCACGTACGGTAATGAAATTTCTCGCACAACTTTCGAACTCGTCGCTAAAATATACTGCGCACAGCTATCCGAACAATGCGAACAATGAATGCCTCAACACTCGACAAAGTTGGGAAACGCATCGAGATAATTTTGTTTATTGTTGTCATATTGTGCGCGTGAATGTAGTTTGTTAATAGTTTATTTTAGGATGCATAAATTTAGGCGTATTTAAATAAGGGGACTGCGAAAATATGCAGATTATAAAGTGTATGAGCTGAGTAAAAATGTCGAGCATTGTTGAGGCCTGCTTTACAACTTGGTAGTGGAGCCTTTATGAATCTGATCTTTGGCGTGTGTCCCGGCATTAATCCTAGCATGAATATGCATGCGTGATGAAGATCGAATCTGCAATTTCATAACAACGAACAATATTCTAATTTTGCTGGTCTGGCAGTGCGACCGCAAAGTTTTCGAGTTTGTGTTTGTGACAACGATCATAATCAAACAGTCAAACAGCGATTTAGTATACACGCCGCAAATGGTAATTTAAAGTTTGGTGAGACTGTAAACAATAGAGAAAAATTATTAATTTAAGCGTAATTGTTGATTAACTTGAATTGGTTGCCATTTGGCTCGCCAGTCTACGAATAGAATTAATTAGGCTAGTAAATGTATCCAAACATATTATTTATTTAAAGGCGTCAATGGTAATTTGCAGATGAGGATAATTAATTTATCATATTATCTTATGATTAGGTAATGTTGTTTTAGTTTATACCCAAATAGAATGTAGTAGAACAACTTCCGCTCGTTTTCAAGTTTTGAACTAAACTTTGCCACTGCAGTGCAGAAAGGAACTCTTTAAAATTTTAGACTCTAGGGTCAGTTATTAGAAGAAAAAAGTTTTATAAAGTGGAAATCTAATAAATTATTTGATCGTGACCACAGTCGCATGTGAGTTCCAGTCCTACTTCTACAGTTTTCCCACTCAAACTTGCTGGCAATCTTTAAACTGCATTCTAAAATAACCTTTTTTAAGTTTCATTAATTAGAATTAAAATTGTCAAGGCTCAAAAAATTTCGATGTTCATGTATGACTGAAAATAGCAATATAATCTAATTGTTTTGATTTCTATTTTTTTATTACTTTTTTTGGCCTCGTTCTGTAGCACAGTCGATAAGCCGTCTGACTGTAGCAGTGATAGCAAGGTGCATATTTCAGAGACATAGATTTAAATTCTACTAGGGGAATATTCAGTCCCAATAATTGCTAATAACCCTGGGAGTTGATAATAGCAGTATAATAGAGTGTAGGAGTACGGTGTCGGTATCTGGTATGGTTGCAGTACGCTCCACAAATAAGAAAATAACAAATTTTTGTTTTCAAATAGGTGTCGTATGTTTTCTATCAATTCTCTTCACTTCCTCTTTTTGCACTATTGACCTCATTGTACCTTGCCAGCCGACGCTGGACTGTTATACATCGTTAGTTCCGAATATGCCATCGAGCTATGCGTTCGAGTCATTAATTTCGTATCATCACAATGCGGATTCCATCAAAGCGCATCGGGCAGAAACAAAGCGATTGCAATATCTGCCCTACAATACAACAGTCTTTATACAATCAGCGCGGCGCCACGGTAACGACCTGCCGCCGTCGCGCGAGCCCATCATCCACGCTGGCTTTTAGAATGGTAATTCATGCGCGCCTAATACGCCGCCAACGGACGATGGCGAGTCTCACCGTGTATATTTCATGCGAAGTGATAAATGATTGGGCTGAGATAATGGAGTATCGGATAATGGCACATTCCCCGATGGATTGATTCGGTTTTAATTGAATGCTGCAGCGGGATAAACACGACGGGATTTGTTTACGTATGCATGTCGAAGGGTCAGCGCACAAGTGCGTGATGGTCTATTAAATGGTGAAACCTACACCAACAAGCGTGGCAGAATATGAAGTATAATCAATGGGTAGTGTAGTGAATTGCATGGATAGAATCGTGTTCTAACTGAAATTGTCAAAGGATATAGTCATGAAGATGAGCATTGTTCAGAGCTTCAAACATATTTCAGACTGTAAACTCAAATAATAAAATTTTTGCTTTCAAGAAAAATAGGCATAAATAAACATTCTACACATTTAATACCATTCCAACAGTTATATCCGTTTTTCATTGTTTAAGTCGCTCAAAGTTATTTAAGTCATCTAAGACACCGTTATTTATATTTAGAGTCCAAATAAATGTTCGTAACGCCAACTAAGCCAATTCTTCAACTTGGTTCATGCCAACTCTTACCCTTTCAGTTAAATTTACAGCGAATCCTTTTGTCTGTATTTATTGGCAAAAGAAGTTGAAGTTTCCACGCTCGTAATATGCGAGAGTAATGGCGGCTCTATAAACTACTACCAGTGCAATAGTTTACAGTTGCCGCCGCCGCCGCCGCCGCCGCCGAAGTAAGACTTGTTTCATTTGCGCGCCAAGATAAACAGAACGCAGTAGTTCTTAGATTAAATTTAAGTTCTTGCAATTTTCGCGAGCGCAACTCGTTCATGCAGCATTAAAATGCGGTATTAGGGTGGCGGCGGCGACGGCCAAAGCGACTAAACGGTCGCGCGTCGCGTTTAATAAGAATATTTATGAGCGCGATTGCAAAAAGCGGAAGTTGCACACGGAGTGTAGACATGACTGCGCAATGATGAAATGTACCGTGAGCAATGCCTTCATAATACTATTGCCTGGGTGTAGTAGGTATTTCGATGAGCATTAGGGGATATTACAAGTAATACTTAATGTATTAAAACATGGAAAATAGTAGGAGATTACATGAAGGACAGCATATGTTATGTTGTTGATTGTTTATTTCGGGCGTTTAATGCTGAAATCATTTGTTTATGCACTTGTATCAATGTGCAATTAATCAGCTTTATTTAATAATCGATTAATCATTGATTATAGTCAGAGTTAAACTAATTTATCTTGACGTATATTAATATTCCATTCCAAATTATTTATTTTTGATTTCAAATTTGATGTTCAAAATAAGAAGCGCTTTTTAACTCAGAAATCAAAACAATCTAACAAATAAATCTTAAAATTTTTAGTTTAAATTCATTTTACTCGACAGTGCATTCTACAATGCAATTTTATGCTTTGAGGTAGCGCAAGTAAAAAAAGAGTTGTGCCGGTTATTTAGAGTCAAAAATTGTTTATGTCTTCAGCAAATTGGAACAAATGGCTTACATCTTGGCTAGAAGTCTGCATTATGCTATCTCCTTTTCTGCATTATTTTCTTGGACTATTTAAATAAACAGATAAAATTTTGGAGTAAAAAACTAAAATTTTCTAAATTTTTAGTTTTTATGTCATAATCTTCCATAAATTTTTTTTATAGTATGAAGAAAGCTTTATTTAATAAACATATTTTTACACTTCAAAAAAGTTATTGCGTAATCACTATGATTCAAAATTGATTATTCAATAACCATTGTATATTTATAGCATTTTTATTGCCATTTGTCAACATAATAAATTTAACAACGCAGCAAGCACCCGAATTGAATAATATAATATTATTGTGTTGAAATTAATTTGTTAATTGAAACATAAATTTTTGAATTCATTTCCTGTTAAATGATAATTTCCGTATGAAACTAGTTTATTCAGCTTTTACCGCGTGGATAATTATATTTATTTAAGCAAAATATGGCTTAAAACATGTTTCTTCACAAAATTTCAATTGAATAAAATCGAATCATATGCTGATCTAGCCATGTAAAAAAGGTGTCAAACGATGTAACTGGTGAATAGTCAACTGGAAAAAGTGCAGAAATCAACTTACTTGGATAAATCTCCTTTTCATACGCCGGGTCATAGTTGCCGAAGAGATAAAACAGTACCAGAAGAATGATCTGCAAGCACAGCACGATCAAAATGTCTCTCCGCTTTGCCCCCAGCGCGCCGCTAAAGTCGAAATTCATTCTTGATATTCCAATATTTTACAATTTACAGTTCAATTTTTTGTTGCACTTTCCATCTATGCGAAGAACACCAGGATTCCACCGGAATAAATATCACACTTTCCAAAGAGTTTTTTACTTTATCAGCCGTTGAGTTGCAACTGATTAAAATAATTAATTATTTCTCTTCTCTTTGATGTTGGATTACAGAGCTGGCTTCAGTATCGGCTATTGAGGGAATAGCAATCGTTAAACATCTGTAATATGTTAATTTGTTCAAGCGCGTATTATAAACGAATTGATTTCTGCACTTGCGGCCTGGCAATTTGTTTCACACTGCACAAAAGTAGATTCACTCTTTGGCGGCTGCTGCTAGCAGAATAATCGTTTGTGGCGGTGCAACTAGCCGTGTCCGCCGGCGGCTGTTATTCTGCTAATAGTCCTTGTGTACGTTTGAGCACTACTTGTTAATCGGCAGCAGGAGCCCCACTTTGCGCTGCAAAAGTTGACATGGGCTGATGATATGTTAGAAAATACAGAGTCATTTTGAAGTGACTGCAATCTGAAACAGAAACCATCGCAATAAAGTTAAAACACAAGGAAAATCAGACAACACTTGCTTGTTTCATACTATGTCTAATGATAAGAAACATGTATTTACCTGTAAGTTGTGAATTAAAGTACTGGAAACTTGGTAAATGTTGGTAATACTGCTTATTTGATCTATTTTTAATCTGCCAGGCGGATTATTGACTTGTTTACTTTTTAGTAAACTTCTTTCTTGCTTGCTGGTACTTTGACTGATGATGATGATGATTTCAAGACTCAGCTCAAAACGCCGACTTTTTCGGTTATTGCTTTTTTCTTCAGCGCGCTGCCCAATTTTCCGCGCTTTGTTGAGATTCCGTCTTGACAGCACGCCACGGACAACTTCTCCGACTGCCCGAATGCCAAATGGCATGTTCGGAATGACTTCGTTCATAAGTAATTTGTTTTCGTCCTTATTATGTTGTTGACAAGTTATTTACAAGCCGCTGCGTTCAATTTTCTCCTCGTGGATGAAACAAAAAAAAAAAAAGAAAATTGGCTTCGATGTAAAATAAGTATATATTATTTAGATTTTGTTGTGTCTTTAAATTATATAATAAGAGCTTTGTTTACAAGGTACTGATTGAAATAGACATGAAATGATGTTTGATGAATTCAGCTTGTTTTTTGAAATTATTTCCGATTTAATTTATTAAGGAGATACTATGATTCAGAGGTTACATTGATGAAGTTGTTTTTATATTTTGGCTATTCTTGTATTAAAATGGAGTTTAAAATAATTAATAGTTTTTGTTTCTTTAGGAAAATATAAAAACATTAAAAAATAGTTAGAATAGAATGCGTTCTAAAACATTTTGCATAAAAAATTTATTTCAATTGAATTCAATTGCATTCAATTAGGTATAATATCTACAATATGAGTCAAACTCAAACAAAATTGTTAGTACCTATCGGCCAACATAATTTATGATGAAAGCAAAAATTTAGACAATTTCGAAGAAAAAACTTTTATTTTGTTTTAGTTCTAATGATTTTGTTTTTGATTTGACCTGCATTTTAAGAAATTCCTGAATTTTGATTGAATCAAATATGAAATATTGTATCAAAAATTAAACTTAATGATTGAGTTTTATTTCTATATATATATATATATATATATATATATTGGATGAATTACTTAATTGGTATATATTTTTATCTTGTTTGGCAAATTTCAATGTTTTAATTTGGTATTAAAACTAACAAACAACATTCTTGACCTTACAGATTATTATGACTTATGTAACAATTTTACTCAGTATATTACCAAACATATTATATCAATTCGACAAGCTTTTGTCGTCAAAGTAAAGAATACAGTGATAATAACTCAAGCCAACTCTGACGTCATAAGCGCTATCAGATTTCATGTAATATTCACGATCATGTTCTAATCATCTGCTTAATTTTCATCTGACCTACGCACGTTCGCCTCGCCGCAAACAAAATCAAAAGCGAGCAAACGCCGCCGCTATTTGTAACACCCGCACGCCCATTAATTAGACGATGAATAATTAATACCCGATAATGCTGTATCCGCGCGGGTGATTAGCGTGCATTTGTGATTCGGAGAAATGACTAATTGATTATAATTTATCATGCGTGCGTGACCCGTTCGTGGCGGTAGCGGTGATGGCATTGTCTAGAGGACGCCTACATCTAACGTGCGACTGATATACCTCAGCTAATGCGCTAATTAACTGGTCGCGCATAAATGGTTCAGTGCTTGTTTGCGCAGCGTGCGCGTTTTACTTCATTGTGCAACCATTGCGGCCGCATGATGTTTATTAACCATTTGTGAATGTTTACACGCCGTTTCTATAGGCAACCCAATGGACAACAATAGCTTAGATTAATTTCAAATGGTATGAAGACTTAATTAACTCGTTGAATGTTAGACATTTTATTATATGTTGCACAACATGAAATTTAATAATTGTGAAACATGTAAAACATTTCCAGCGCGCCGCTCCCTCTAGTACCGCCTCCAGACACCACAAAATCGAGATAGGAACAAGGACGCAACGAGTTAATGGATTACCTCTCCGGTGGGCTTACAGTAATACGCATTATTCATATTTTTCTTATTAATTTTGCGGCGGTCGCTGCGCATCGCCGTGCTAGGCGTAATTAAGCTAATGAAGTGTTTGCCGACACTGGGATCATATGACAAAATTTCAGTAAAGCACTGGATGTCCTGATGAGACACGTCAAAAGGATAATTTATTAAAATATTGTTTGAGATGTGGTGAAGCGCAGTATTCTAGGATTTTTTTTCTGGAAAATTGTGATAGATTTTAGGAAGAAATTTATTGTAAATATAACATAATTTAATTTTTATGGTAATAAGAGACGACAAATAATCAGAAATATCACACTATACAACACAAAATTCAGTTGAAGAACATGTTTAAACATCTGTGTTTTTGTTCTGAAATTAGTTTCAAATGTCATCTATGGTTCATCCGAAAATATTCTTACAAAAAAAAAATCTTAATCTTTCACATAAAAATCATACAACAGAAAACTATTTTTTAGTAATCGTAGATAATTTAGGTAATCTTACTCCCCAAAATTTAAAATTTACAAAACATTTTAGATTTTTAATTTTAGAATCTATAAACACTTGTTGAAAGATAAAAATAAATAAAAATGTTTATTTCTACTCTTTAATTTATAATCATTCAATTTTCATATAAAATTCAATTAAATTAATCATAAATTATTTACAATACCTCGGGCGGTTCGTTATGATGTGATTCAAGTTTCAAGTGTTCATTAGAGCTCTTCCTGCTGCGAGTGACGATGAAACTTGAACTACAGTCTGTTACAACCAACAAAATATCACCACATTGCTCTTTAAATATTTATCAACAATTCTTGCTTTTATTACCCTTTTATTCTTTATTTCCCTTACAAACATTTCCGCTGACTTTATTGTTCAAACACCTGAACCTATTGTTGTCATTTTTATGTTATACTCAATAAAAAGTTTTAAAACTATAACACAACCATTCTTCCAAGTAAATAAATTTGATCCCTATTAAAGTACAAATTGAACAACGTTTTTACACCTATCGATATACCATAAACATCCGTGAGTGTTTATCGACGCGCTTATAAACTTTACGACGCGATAATTGTTGACAATTTTATCGATTTTGATGGTACTTTAGCCGTATAGATACATAGTTATATGCTTGTTTTACGCCGCCAGAGGTCTACCATGCTCCTGTTTTTTTTTTCTATTTTGTTTCGGTTAATATCCACCAATATTGTGAAAACGAACGTATCAAATGCGGCTTACATTATAGACACTAACTTTTTGTGGTCATGTTTAATTTTCTTGAATAATTGAAGAATGATTTTTAAACACTACAATTTGTAATTTTCGAGGAGAAGATAAGCTGAGGTAATTTAATTCTGATTGGACATTGTTAAGAATTAATCGTGAAAATAAGAATAATAGTGAAAAGTAGGAATAATAAAAGAAATTATAGGAAAAGTGAATTAAAGGAATTAACTCTGCGTCTTGTTTACAAATTATGCTTAAAGTGTTGTACTTTGGGTGTGTTACTAACTTTTATATTGATTAGTATAAAAATTAATGTCATATACTTTGTTGATCACATCTTCTAACACAGACACCATTTCCCATTTATTCATATAGCTCATATAATTTTTAAGTTAATTTATTTAATATATTTTATGCACTTTTTTTAAATGTCTTTGATAATAAGTTTTAATTTAGATATAAGATATTGTTTAACTTTGCAAAAATAGTATCACGTGTCAAAGAATGTCAAAAACATTTCACTTTAGAAAACAAGAAGAAACAAGATTTTTGCTTCAAAGAAATATAATATTTCAAACTATGAATAAGATCTAAACTATTGCTTACATTAAAACGAAACAAAATTTATTATATAGAAAAGAATATAAAATTTCTATTACCAAAAAGAGAATTGTGCTAGTATCTTTAGAACTGAAGATATAATTTTTTTTTTAATTGGATAATTTAACTTTTAACTTTTTAACTTTTATATGTCCACAGTTAATTTGGTTGTGCAAATACCCTATAATTTTTTTTCTATTGGTAAAATCGTATTAAATTTGAGTTTATTATAACAAAATGTAAAAAGTAATTAATGTAAAAAGCGACGTTGCATAAAAATTCGATGAGCTGAAGCAAAACTGACGTCGGATTCGACTTGTTGAGATTATTTCTTAATAAAATGTAAAGAAATGGTCTACATTTATGTAAAATTGTTATTTTATTGCACATGGTTGAATGCGTTAATAAACACACTTCACTCCACATCGATTGCAACCCTGTGGCGAGCGCCCCCTTCCTGCGTGACATTTAATAATAAATTTAATTTTAAAATCATTTGCGTCCCTAGCCTTCGCAGTACGTGCGCCAAATCGAATATTAACACTATTACAACATTATTACTATCATCATTAGCATCGAAGATTAATAGAATAGCCACTGGTTTATTCGTAACAAGAGACTAATTTCAGCAGACTACGTGGACGTAATTAAAAATTAATGCAAATTGTATACTTTTCCCATCATATGAACACATCCATCATTTAGCTCTGTCTGGCTTAATTTTACTCACTGCATTTTACATGCTCTCATTTAATGGCACACAATTAAAGGTGATATGCATCAATTAGCAATCGGCTAATTGCTGTTATTTAGGATTTTATAATGTACATTCAATTTGCCTAATTTACTTAATTGCTAGAGTTATTTAAATGCAATCGATGGGGTTTGTTGAGTAAAGCATTGTGAAATAGCGATGACACAGATAACGACGTTGAGGGTGGTAAGTACAGCACAAGTGGTGAGAGCGGTGACTGGAGGTGAATAGGATGCCGTGGCGGCGGCAGCATAAATGATGAATGGTAATGGCTAGCGCAAATGCGGAGATGCTGCTGTTTTTGACGCTTAATAACAAATATTAATTGATTTGTAATGTGGAGCACCTATGCGCATTTTGCATGAGAGTAGAAATGCGAGATGGGGAGATTTGAAAGTACATTAAGTGAACATTTGTTTAACTCCTAATGATTTGATAATAAACATTCCAATTTAATGGGTGTTATTTGTCACAGAATAAAAATTGTGACAATTATTTAAATATTAATTTGATTGCAACAACACAAATATTATTTCTGAATTCTCATATTTTAAGAACTATTTGAGTATTTATTTTATAATTGCAAAATCTCTTCTTGTTTTTTAAAAATAATTACTAAAAACAATATCTTGAAAATTGTTCTTTGATTATGGTAATTTTTTTTGGTAACTAGAAATGACAAAATTAGCCGATGTAGGAAATTTAAGTAGGAAAATTTTAAGACAAATTAGACACAAGGATTTACTCCACAAATTTTTGTTAAAATCTCTTTGAATATAATTTTTTTATAATGTACATTACCATTATTTTAAAACGATAATTAAAATTGCCATTACATGACATTTTTTATTAATTTTATTTATGTTAAAATACTAATTTTCTCTTTGATTTCAAACTCTGAAAGAATTATCTAGCCACATAAACTACTTTAAAATTGCATTCAATTTTAAGTAATATTTTTGCAGCATAATTATTTTTTAAATTTTTATCAATAAAAAACTTTATATACCTGTTTGATTTTGTCTATTATCATTCTTAAAACTTCCAAATCATAATTTACTTAAGACTTCACGTACCTTCTTTGACTATAAACTAATTTCCATCTTCTGGTTTAATTCGTTTCCTTACTTTCAAAGTTGCGTCAGTCTATAATTATGCCGTCTCTAATTATTTTTCCCACTTAATTATTTACTTCATTTCTTCCAGCAAAATGACAATATTATCACCTAATTCATGCACTCAATTATTAATCTCTTAATAATCACTTTCATCGGTACCAATAATTCACTTCAACATCAAAACACATTTTACTGGGTAAATAATTGAAAACAACCTAAATTACTTCTAATTTCTATAATTTAATATTTTTTACAAGCCATTTTTCGCTGTAATATTTCTAATATTTTTCCTACGTTGTTTTTATTTAATTACTAAAATTCACACTATTCGTAACCATACTTTCTCGCATCTCGTCTTCTCAGGTTTATTCAATTAGAACCTTGAAGGTTAGCTGCCGTGGAATTTATGAAAAGACATAATACTTACGGGCAAATTATTCTCAGATCTGTGCACTAATCTTGCTGAAAATTTCACGATGGTTCTCATGAAAATTGCATTAGCGTGCCGAGGTGGAAGCTGCATACTGCTGGCGACGCCACCTCCAGTCATGGCCAACGGTGGCAGCAAAATCTTCACTCAATTTCATTGTGATGCAAAATATAGCAGAGCTGAGGGAATAAACTTTTCATAGAGATAAAAAGCTTTTAATAATGTACGTTGATGTTGAGTGGAATATGCAAACGCAGTGGCAAATGCAACAGGATCAGGAAATTATTATTAAGCGGATAATGAGGAAATTATGAGTTAGAATATGATCACAATTTACGTTAAAAATGTGATTATAACTTATTTTAGTCTTTAATTAAGTTTATAATGTTGGGAATAATAATTTGGTACTTTTACGTTTTAGTCTAAAGTTTTGAATTTTTAACTAGCTCTAACTCCTAGTATAATTATTAGAATTTTATAAATTTTGCTGCAATTTAATTAGTAGAATATAAAATTTTAATCAGAAGTTTAAATTAATAAAAATTGTATTGCAATTGTTAGTAATTAGAAATAACATTTTTATAACTTTATTAACATCTCATACAAAGAAATTAATAGTTCATTTGTATAGTACTAAGAAATTACTACTTTAAATTAAATATGCGTCTCAAAATAATTAATTAATCTTAGTACTCTCTTTCGTATTATTTGTATTGCATTAATGTAAGAGATAAACTAATGGTTTAATCAAATTAAATATTTAAAGATACATAATTTAATTCTTTAACTTCCTTTTCTTTAACAATAATTTATCCCTAGTTACTTATTACTAACTTATTTGTTGGGTTTAAATTTTAAATAAACTTTCAATTCAACTAGAAATTAATTTACATTATACATAAGAAAGTTTCCTAATTTATTAAAATTGCAAGGGTCTTAACTTTCTGCCAATATCAAATAACTTACGTTCCTGCTAACATATCCTATTGCAGCATATCCTGCAGCAGATACGTCGTATATTCTAATGGCAAACCGATGATGTGCCCTTCATTCTCGCCCGTTCGCTGTTTGCGCCAACTTGTACCGCCCCCGTGAATAGATTTCGCGTTGTGCAAAGTCATGTGCATCCGCACGCTTGAGGAGCGGTATTTGCCGCACGAAATGGATGCACAGGATGCTGGGCGCGTAGTGCGTGTGGCACGTTGAATTAAAACAAAGCGGACTGCGCATGACACGTTGCAACGACGTGCAACAACACATTTGCCACTTCATTATTCTCCACGGCCACACACACACCGCCCCAGTTTTAATCTCTGTCAGCAGTTGGGTTCGCACGCCGTCCTGATCTTCTTGTTGGAGGCGGTAGTAATATAGGTGGCGGATTTAGCCTTTTAAAGTGGTGTGACATTTAATGAGTGATATTTTGATATGTTGTAAATGTTACTTTTGAAACTAAGGTGGTTTAAATTGTAAAGCAAATAATTACTTTTTTATGCTACGTAAGAGTTTTTTAACAAAGCTTGGTACGTGCTTAGTTAGTTTACTCACAGTTTAACTTTTGTGGATTAAACCCACTTCCTACATTCTTCATTTCATTCCCAACTTTTGCGTCATTTTTTGCTTTAGTTGCTTCTTTTAAAAATCTCTACAATTTTTTCCTGCATAATTTACACTCGCCACTTAATACTCTAGCACTTTTTATTCTCTAAAACTTATCCAACAAGTTCACTTTTCACACAATCTTCTTACCCTCACGCTGGCGAGCAAGACAACACTGCCTTGTGGCTTGTAGAAAACTCCAAACTCTAGGAAAAAGTTAAAGAACATTCAAGATCTTTCAGGATTTTTGCTGTTTTGACACGTGCTTGTGTCTAATGTCACCGCGCTCAAAATTGTGCCAAGTTTTACATAAAACCGAAAAATGGCAGCAGCTGTAAAAAGGATTTTTTTACTGGTGCTTTGAAATAAATTATGTGAACTTACACCATTCACGTCGACAAATTGAATTCGTTCCGGGGGCGTCCGAAACGAGAGTTGTCGCGAGTCGTCGCGTGAGAAATGAGAAAATGTGCAAAACCTATCAGTCACATTCACAAACAAACGCAGTAGAAGGTTGTTTACGTATTCTGGTATACAAAGACAAGAAAATTCAAACTCTAGTTTTCTACCGATTTTTCTCACCCAATCTTGCCTGTGTTTAAATTTCATCTTTTTTTTAAGAAAAATAAATATGTTGTCTTACTATAGCTACACAAAAACAAACAAAATACTGAAACTTTTTACACTTTTATTTCTAAGAACACAAATCTAGAACATTTTGAATGTTTTTTGCCAAAAAACAATAAAAGAAGAAAGATAGAATTTTATCGTTAAATTAATATGATTGTTGAAACTTTGAATAATTAATCATCATTTCTACGCATATAGCATGTGAAGGCACATGGTAAATAGTAAAAAAAAAACATTTGAAGAGAAAAACGAGCGTAAAATGTTGGAAAATTATCAACCAGTCACGTATATAACCTTTACACTCTGTTTACGTGTTGATTGGGGTGAATAGGAATGGAAAAGCGCGGAGGAAGAGAGAAAGTATAAGAATATGCTAGAAAAACGTTTGAAGCATGATTTCTCGGGAATTTTGTGATAAATCAGCTTTGGAAACTGTTCAAAATATTATTGGAGAAGTATATTTCTGCAATTTGCAACCATAGAAAGTGCTTTCATAGTATGGAAATATATTATACGATTTTAGCTTTCATTACACCAAATATATTTTGTTTTATTCCACGTCAACAACAGAAATACCGTAATTTCCTCCGCAAAAGTATGAAAATGTTGCGTTATCTTCGCAATGATAGCCTTTTCGTTGAGTTATCACGCGTTCATGCAGAGAAATTCTAACTCACGCGACTTTTCCTTCCTGTGAATGCGATATCCCTCTCAACTAGACGTATTTACCCGGACGTATCCTGCTGACGTGCGCTCCCACGCTATCACCTTACGATTTGCGGATGTGACTGCATCTCGAGCACCTTTTTATGCGCCCAGGGCGAGGGTGCGTGCACGCGTGCTTCTTGCGCGTTATGATTCGATATATTTTGCATTTCCATATTCATTCGACCGAAAGCCGGCTCCGTGGAGCGGATATGCATTTGAGTTAATGTATCCCGAAATGTACTCGAACGATATTGGCGCTGGTTTTGAGGTGGCGGCGTCGCGGATTGCCTGTACTGTATTTCGGCACTTGAACGCCCAACGAGCGTGAAATATAAATCAAATTTAAATAAAATTTTAGTTTATTTTCAGAGTAAACATGCTTGGGCGGTGTATTCAATTTGATGAAGCCACAATTTTATCTCAGGAGAATTTTCCGACAATAAGTTTGGTTTTTATTATTATTTCTAACTTTTTTAATTAAGCAAGTTCCAAGTAATACGGGGATATAAGGAATGAGAATATTTAAGATGGAACAATAATGAATTAAACATTTTCTAATTTTTTTACATTTTAATAATAATACTTATAATATATTTCGTACATATTCAATTACGCAATACAATAATACATATACAAGACCATCGACCAACGGTCCTTCAGCTATAGAAAAACAGTGATTAATAAAATCTTTTATTACAAAATAGCAAGTAAACAAAATAAAAACAAAAATATTTGTAATAATATGGTTTTTATCAATCGGGTAGAAGTTTTCGAATGATTAGAAATTTGGTGGGAGGTTAAAAAGTCGGGATGATTGGTGATCAGTTTTATTGTTATTTACATTTTATTTTTTATAATCTACAGATTTAACATGTGTTTCTTAAATAATAAAATACTATGTACTATATGCAGCTAATTTTAGTTTCAATTAATTTTTAACTACAACAATATCAACTTATTTAGGAAAAAATATATACAATGTATGTTTTCAACAAACACAAATCTACAAATGTAATTTGTTTTTTTTATATTGATTTCTTTATATTTTAATAAAAAATTTCTTTGTTTTCCTCTTTTCAGTTGTCTAGACTTATAATAAACGACACTTTACGCAATAACTAATTAACCATTTCCAGTCTGATAATATTAATTGTGGTTGCCACCAAGCTACCCTGAGTCCAACATAAATTGTGCACTCTGTTGCAACCAACCGCCCCACATTGCCACCTGGATCCAACCCATGCAGAACTGAAACTTAATTAAAACACATCACACAAACATGAAATACTACAAGCCGCGTGGACGCAATGTATTAATTAAAACAGTTTGCTGTGGCTCTGTAATTGCACAAGGAAGCATTTAAATTGCGGCGCTTTTTCTTTCCTGGGCGCTTGCGTTTCAATCGTAATATTTTTCTACCGAGCCACGGCGACAATAGAACAAATGCTTGTTATAAGAAAGAAAACACGGCGTATTTGTTTTGTTTAATAGATTGCTTAATACACACGCTTTTTCCAAAGTATTTTATTTGGTTTTTACTGAATCAAATATGGATCAATGCGTCTCTTTGTGTGTGCGCTGGGAGGCGGTTACTGGAACGGAATATGCGTGTCAATTGCAGGAACAGTTTTGTTTGGTAGTTATTTCTGCTTTTAATATACCTGTGGGCGGAATTGATAAAAATGTATTGATTATTTTAGAATAATTGTAACGGGGTTATGTAAAAAATATCTAATTCGTTTATTGTTAGACAACTTTTTTAGATGTTTTTTTATTGGATGTTTATATGTAATTTATTGTTTATTTGGAATGAAAAGTTAATAAATTTATTTTGCATATTAATTTAATATCTTGAGACTTGGAATTATTATATAGGTTAAAGAAATTATTGTTATAGAGAATTTAGGTTTTCTCTTATATAATAAAAATGTTGATGTTTTTTTTATTTTAAAGTTTTAAATTGTTCCTAATTTACAGCATTTTAAATGTATTATTATAATTAATATCATTTTTATTTCATATTTTTAAAGAAAAATTTCAAGAAAAAACTTTAAGAACAACAAAGCGTTCTTTAACTGTTCAACTTTATTTCACAAAACAAAGAAATTTTTAGTGAAACAAATCGTTTCACTTTTGAAACTTTATTTTTCTCCCAAACTAAAAAGTGTTTTTTGTTTGTTGCTTTTTATGTATTACGATTTTTCATTGTTCATAATATTCTTTAATTTAATGCTTTTAATTCTTGCATGTCGTAGTTTAACAACACACGCAGCGAAATTAACATTTATGTCTCCATATTTGCTTATTAATAATAGATATCTTGTTCGTGGAGTGTCATAGTCTTTCATGAATGCATCCGCAAACCAGCACAGTCAAAGCTCAAAGCGCTCAAAGCTGTCTGGCAATGCGAAAACAACGTGCTCACAATCCGCTTGCAACGTTCAGCCAGAGAGCGATAAATTCGAATAACCAAGTATTTGCACAATTCGCCGGAAACAGGCAGTATCCATCAAGTAAAGGTATCTTTTCAAAAATTGTACGCCCGCCCAACTGAAATTCGATATTTTATGTGAGCGAGTTTTTATTGCGGTTGCAATGGTGCACGCAGTGCGGCTACTGCTTGCATATTCGTAAACAATTCAATGATTCGGATTTGAGTTTTGATTTGTGCACGAAAGTGTAGCAATGCGTTAATGCTCATTCTCTTTGTGCAGTTGACACCATGATCATAGAACTGACGGTGTAATACAATGCAAAGAGATAGGATTTATTAATAATAAGTTCAAAACATAATTGGAAGAAAATTTTTACAACTATATTCATAATTTATATTGTATTATATTAAAGACTGTGATATGTGATTAATAGTTAAATTTGAAATGTATTTTGTGTTGCTATTGACTTAAAATTAAAAAAAAGATGCTTTAAATAAATTGTTTTTTTTTTTAATTTATATTTAATTTTGCTAGTTATATATTTATTTTTAATATACATTGTAAATATTGCCAATAAAGTGAAAAAATAAACAGAAAACAATGATTTATTGATATTTATTTTTATTTGGAGAAGAAATATTCTAAAAATTATATAACCTAACCTATTTTCACCAAAATTTCTTGACTTGAATTGTATATAAACTATATGCCGGTATCTTATTTAATTGTAATTAAAGCAATAATTTAGAATATAATTTTAGAAGGTCTTAACATTTGCCGTCATCTCATCTATTGTGTTATGTACATATCATTGTATTCTGTTTTTTGTTGTATGCTGCCTTACATGTTGAGCCCGTTCATTTTTCTTCTGGTTCTGTAGTTGTCTGTTGCCCTGAGCTGTTTATTTTTGCAAAGTTTTCTATGCGAAATGAAATTATCCGCATGACTTGCTTCCTTTTCCGGCAGTTGCAACTTGGTATGTCTTTATTATTGTTCCTCGGGTCATAATGTCTGGAAACTTATCAAACAACTCCTCCGTCGTCGCGGCGTCGTAAAGACGCCGGCATATCTCAAGTCATATCTCAAATTAGGTATGATTTATCGTATGAATAATGCACAATTGCGGAATGTCTCCGCAGTGGTAATCATCGCAACGCGTGCTCTTCCACCATCCACTTCCTTACAAGTAGTCAACGGAGGCAATGAAACAAGCAACATGTCTGCAACGTGTTTACACTGCACTGTCATGCCAGATAATTGTCATTGTTATGCTTGACTAACTAATGCGTTCAACAGTTGTAGAAATACTGACTAAATAAAAGCATTCAAGTATTGTGTGCCTATTGAGAAAACCGGAATACTAAATACTCCAGAGTCCTTTCTTAGTCTTACAGGCTTATAACAGTTTGAACTTGAGGACTCTGTTCTAGTGCCATGACTGTTGTTACCTGTTGGAGTGTAAGAGTTTATAAAGTTTCAGTCGTGCCTTTCCGTTTCTAAGCTGGTAGTATGCTTGAACTGGCTATTAGACACATAGTTGTTATGGGAGTGATTGCTAAGGTACGAAGGTACGAGGTTTAGATGCTAGGAATTGAAGTGAAAAGGGTGAGAGTAATCAAGTGTACGTGTAGGGGCTATTAAGTAATGCATTGTAAATGGTGTTGATCGATATAATTTATGCCAATTATTGAGAAAGCTTGAAGACAAAAATTACCGTTTTCACAAGCTGTTGTTTTATGGGAATTGCAAGGAAATGCGGTGAGCGAAAAGTGGTATTTACGGGGCGGAAATGCAGCAAGAAAAATAAATTTTATGCAAAGGGCGGTAATTTTAGAACTCTTTTATTAAATCGTTTTATTATGTTGATTAAATTGTGTTTTAATGGAGAAAGAAAGTTGCATATTTTAATTGCTTGAAATTATGCTCTAATAGTTAAAAAATAATACTATCAGTTGCAGTTTTGAATTTAAATAGAGTCTTTTATTTAATCTTAATTACACTGTCTAAATAATATAACATACAATTTTACTTTGCAGTTTGTAAAACTTCAAATTGCTTCCTTTACAAATCCATTTTTATGAAATCTATTGGTTTTAGGGAGTAGGTCGCTCAAATTTTTTTGTTTTTTTTTTATGAGAAAAAAAGAAGTATTTGTTAACTGTACCAGTTAGAAAATATCTTTTGTTTGTCAATTTTTTACATTTTTAGAAATTTAATTTATTATTGTCTATTTTATTGTTTTATATTTGACATCATTAATGTTTCTTAAATAAAAGAATATCACATTAATTGTTTAAAATGAGTCGGAATTGTGAAACTCTCATTTAATTTTTATTGCATTTGAGGACGAACTGCAACTATACCGACACCGTTTCATTTCATTAAACTGCGTAAACTACTAGGGTTGTTCACAATTATTGAGATTGAACTCTGTAAGAGTATAGATTATATTAGATGTACCCTCATCAGGATTTGAACTCGTGTTCTCAAAATATAGGCATCGCTGACACTACTTACCCCGACAATGAACTAGATAAAAAGCTTAGTGCAGTTTACTCCTATTGCTATTCATTGTAATAGTACATATGACCATTCAAATGCCAGGTGCAGTACAGCAAGCTTGCAGGCAAGACTATTTTCACTGCTTACTCTATGAAACTATGAAACATCGGTTGTTTAATTCAATGAAGAAATTAAAGAGTTTTGAACACGCTTTGATTGGAGTTTTTGATATGTTGTTGTTCAAATTTAGGTTTTTCTATGGATTTATTATCGGTTTATTAAAAACGCTAGCGCTTTTGATTAAAGTTTTAACCAAAATTATTATTATATTTCCTAAATGAATACTTTTCTAACACCTTTTACTTCTAACAAAACCAAACAAAACCAGTTAAAATTAAACGCTTGCTTAAAAAAGCACGTAAAAATTAATGCCTCTTGAACATCGCTCTCTTTAAACTCACATACAATTACGAACGTGCACGCATCGTAATCGGATTATGCAATGTCCTCGCCTCTCCCGCACTTTTCCATCGCACTGCTAGTGTTAATTCCAAGCAACACTAGCAGCGCTTAAAACACCAGTTCAGATCAACAGTTTTAACAGCTAAGCCACGCTCATAAATCATAGTTACACTCCTAATGGCTTTATTTGATCCTTTTCTCACAAATTTCCACGTAATACGCGCCACGCCTCTAAATAGAACAAATCACGCTGCAACTGCGTGCGAAAAAAGTGTTTGCATGTTTCCCTATCCTGCCGCTTTCACATTTCCTCGATTACTTTGGCATGCATGGATGCGAATGGAAATGCACTCATGTGTGCATTGATAAATCGCTTTATGACGAATTACAATTCCGCCTGCTGCGTCGTTAAAAGCCTGCTTAGAGGTGGCTGACATGTGGGAAGATGGTTTTAAAGCAGGTGGTGCATGGTCATGAATATGGGTATACGAGGTGAAAAGTGGAAGAGATTTAGTTGAGTACATTTATTAAATTGATGTTTATGATGTTTACCTTAGTTGCTTGCTTGAAACGGGGGCGTATCTCGGCGTCTTATGATCAATTCGTGTGTTAACTACAAATCAATTCAATGTTTAGATGTTTGTAATGTGCATTAATGCTGTTTGACTTATGGCTCACAGAAATAGCGTGCTGCAAAATACGTGAATTAAAACTAATCATTCATCTTGAATTTAAAAGCCTTCAATTGTATACTAGTAAAAATTCGATTATAAATTAAAAGTTTATAAATAATTACAGAATATATATTTAACACGTTTGAGACAGAGCCCATTTCTGAGATCTGCTTAACGCGGCGGCTTTTTTCTTTCTCCCACACTTGAACCATTGCAGTAGCATAGTCGAGTGAGAGAGAGTAAAAAGCTGACTTGTTAACACGCCTCTATCTATTACAAATACTAGTTGTAATCAATAAAGAAATGAAGAAGTGCAGTGCAAGACAATGTAAGACAATGCAGGCAATAAAATCAAAGCAATCGCGTTGAAGACAAAAAATATTATATAGAAAAACAGCACAAACAAGTTGAGAAAACCAATTGGTTAAGATGAAGACTTTCTTTGCTGAAACTTGCCGGATGTCGCGATAGACAGACAACACTTTTGAAAAATGAATAAACAAGACGGGTGCCAACAGGATACAAGTGTGAGGTTGTAATGCTAATATTTTTTCTTTTAAATGTGAGCATGCAGTTGTAAGAATTTGGCAGCCGCGAGCAAATACTACATCTACAAGTTATTCAAATATCTATCAATTGGCAAGACGTGTTTGAATCTTTGCTTTACAGCCCATCGCGGCGAAGGAAGCGCTTTCAAATCATACTGGCAGAAAATATCAAGTGACCCTATGCAAACAACATTTTGTGCATGGATAAATAAAAGCCTCGACGGAATTGAAAATCAAACTGATCGAATGCATCCAAGTCATCATCAGATTGAAAAGTCGTTTGACAGAAGAAAAACTTTCATTGCAATAAGAAGTCTGCACCTGTAAAATATTTAAATGTGTTTCTTACATTATTTGATTTAATATTTCTACAAAAAAATTTATTACATCCGTGTTTATAATTATTGTTTTTGGTTCTAGAGAAGAATGTGTTCCAAACAACTTAACAAAGCTCTACCTTGTTGTTCTTGTTCTTCTCATCTTCACCCTCTTTTTGTGTTAGCAATGTAGTGGTAATTAATTTACGCCCGTCGCAAACAATTCATTGTGTTCAATGGCATCAAATATGATACTATCTGACGTTCACTTTGTTAACCCTATCGCTCTGCTGTCATCAGCATTGGCACAAGATTCTGCTTCAAACCTACGCAACCCTTTTGCTGCACTCTGCTGTTAAAGCAGTTAAACAAAGTGCGTGCCAAGAAATTGAATTGGAAAATGTCTGCTTTGATTATGCGCTTATTTGAGTTTTAAGAAATTAAATTTCCTGAATTTCCTAGCTTTATTACAGAAATAAATCTATGTCTTATTATTATTTAAGAAATTAAAGATAAAAATATTTATTCTCTACATTTATAATGATAAACTTGTTTTAGTAATGCCAGCTACAATTAATAAAATTACCAGACATAAACGACTATTATTTAAATACCTTTTTATTCTGCTCGCATGTCGGATAAAGACCGTCGCAGTTTAGGGCTGTTTAACTAAAACTAGTTAAAACTAGAAGCACGCCGGACATGCAGGTAAGTGTAAGCACGTTTTGTAGTCATATCTAAAAACACATATCCAGGGTTATCCCGTCTGGCTGCCCTACCACCCCTTATTAGCTTTTATAGTTTTTTTGCGTCTCGCTTCTTGCGCATTGTGCATTAGACTGCACAAATACACGAAAAGTTTACATGGCCAGCTCTGACCAAAGATTTCCATAATGCTGAAAGGGGCGCATAATTGCCGGTGCTTGGTGCAGGGGTGTGACGTGTAACGATTGTAGTAAAACAACCCTTTTCTTCGTCGCCCGCGTCCGGCGCGTGCTTGCATAAACAGTAGTCGCAATAGGCAAACGCGGCGATTTCAAGCAAAGCAACAAAAGCAGAGTGAAAAAGTAGAAGGCCCGAAGCGTTCGTAATTATTTTTGCTTCCTTTGGGAGGCCGGACGTGTTGTTAGAAAAGGACTCTTGTTTTTGCTGTGCTTTTTCACTTTCCTTTGTTCAACACGTCAGGGTTTGCTTTTGTTATGGTAAAAGATTGCTAGAGCTGGCTTGATTAAATTTATGTACTTTTTCAATGACGAAAAAGGAAAAATAAAAAAAGTTATTGCATCGAAATATTTGGGAAATAGAAGGAAAAAAAGTATTTCTTGATAAAAAGAAAACAATATCACAACATTCAGTTGAATTGAATTTTTGGTTTTATTTTAGGTACAAACTCTCATATTGTTTATTAAATTAGTAAAATTAAATAGTGGTTTAAATGAATAACATGTACATTTTAAAATGTAAATTCCCAATTTAATTCTTAACTTTGAAAAGTCTTCATAAAACATTCGAAAACTGCATGCTCCGCATACATTTATCAACTTTCCTCGCAACTCCACCGATGCCATTGCGCGCTAACCGCAGAGATTAAATACTACAACGTCAAATTCAATTACACGCAGATAAGTCGGTGGCGGTACGCAATAATATTTTCCAAATTTAATTAAAATTACATTCGAGGCGCACGCGAAAATTTATGCCGTCATTCATTAAAGTAGTTAATAGAAAACGACGCAAAAAATGCACAGCTGCCGCTGGTTAAAGGGACGCGCATTAAATCAAAATGCGCTGTCTAGAGATATAAATTCTAATTCAATGTTATCCGAGGCTAAAGGCTTGGAGGTGGCGGCAGTGGGTAGGCGAGAAATGCGGATGTTTGTATGTACTGCGCGACACCAGCTCTCTTCTAAATAGTGCTAGTTCGCTCGCTTTTGTCCATCTTGCGATAAATTACCGCCAAACGGCATAAATTATCCCGGGCTGGAGCACCACCTCGAAGCTGCGAGAGTTCAAGTTTCTTGTGGCTGTAGAATTTGGAGCGTGTTAGGGGTGGCAATAGAGAGAAGAAAGAGGAAGAGAATGACTTCACGCCGATTGAATCGGAAATGCATTGAGAAATATTTGCATGGCACGACATGCGTTTTCCGATTACATTTAAATTTTGTCTACGGCTTGGAGTGATGTAAGATTTATGGGTTTGCAATCTCTGTACAGTTATATATTGTTTAAGTAGCGGTTTCTTTAAGTTTATTGCAGTTATAAAATGGTAAACTAAAATATAAATTAAAAAGAATTTTGTTCTTAATAAATTAAAAATCTAACTAATAAATGCTTTTAGAAACAATTTTAATGCTTTATTAATATTTTAAATCCTTACTATTATATTTTGTTAAAATAATGAATAATTTATGAGTTGTTCACAATAAACTAAATTAATGTCCAGATTGTACTCTGTATTGTTTGTTAAACAGCTACTTTGAACCCGATTAATATCTAAACCAATAATATTGATATAATTGTTTAAACAGATTGAAATGTAGAATTTAACAGAAATTATTTTTGCACATTGTCAGTTTTTCAATATTTCGCTTAGTTTATAAGTAATTACCAAATAGCTAAACAATAACACGTTAATCACTGCACTAAATATTATTTCAACTTTAGATAACTCAGATAATACATTACCTACGCATAATTTCTAAATGTTTTCTGATGTAGAAATAAATGCAAAACTATTTAGTACTAAGATAAACTTTTGATAAATCACTTATCTCTCGAGTTATTTTCGAAAAACTAAAACAATTACAAACGTTCATTACAACGCAGAGTGATTTATGTTGCGGACTGCTGTTCTAACTTTACAAAAGCATTCGTTTAAAAAACAAATCCAATATACAATATATTTTGCGTTTATGTTTCAACTTATAAACCGTAAACAAACTCCCTTTCACATTATTAATAAACATCCTACCTGTTTAGCCCCTTTATTACAAAACTTATCTTTGTATGAAATCTCCTGTATAAGTGATAATACTATTATTTCAAAAAATACAGTTACTAGACATGTTGTACAACTTTCACCCTACATATCATACTTACCCCTTTGCATGTTTCCAACTTTGTGACAACTTTGTCATTCTGCAGCAACCCACACAACAAAGTCACATAAAAATTTTACATCTTTTGATAGAAAACTAATTCAAAATCAATACTTACCCTATCCTGATGGAATGTCTGCTATTCACATACAAATATTTATTGGAAATAGATAAGACAAATTGTCGTAATTAAAGGCAAGGTTCTTGATATGAATGAAATGTAATCGTTTATTCTTTGTGTCTTTTACAAAATAAGAACAGATGCATTAAAAGAGACAGCATAAAAGTATTTTCAACAAAAACTGATAAAAATTGTTTTGCTGATTAGGTTTTTCTTATGTCAGGTTATAGTCCAGTTTAATTGAAAGCAATTTTCATCAGTTTTTGTTAATTTTGTTAGCTGCTCACATAATGCTGCGTTAATTCTTGCATATTTGTTAGTCGTTAATTACATTCAAAATGACTTGGTTATTACATACTTGTGCACTCGTATAGGATCGGGATGAATTAATTATAAGTACCAACCGATTATCATACCTTATCATCATTGTAATATAATAATAGTTACTAGCCATAAAAATATGTTTTGTGCAACTTTTTGACAGAATCCAGTGCAGATTCTGTTTGTATTGGACACTCATCAATTTCGGTAACACTCGTTTGTATTTGTAATTAGGTCATACTAGTATTAATTGTCTCACTTAGAAAGTGACTTTGTTTTCTTTCATAGATCCAGGTTATTATTAATGAGCAGTTTAAGTTGCAATAATTTCTTTGTTTCTTTTTTCTGTTTTTGTCGATTTTAAGCAGTTTATTCTCAATGAAATATATAAAAATGTTTATACACAAATTACCGCTTCATTTAGCTCTCAGTTTTCGATCTGATTCAGCTGAAGTGGAAACGAGTTCATTTCGTGCGGATAACGTTTAATTTATTCCATGATGAATGCGATGACTATCTAAAGTAAGTACATAATTAAATTTAACATTTATTATTAATTATTTGAGCCGCAAACATTCACGTACTGTGTCTGTGTCGAGGATGTGAAATGTGAGCATTTTGCAGGTTGGTGCGTAGGGTGGACGTCGTGTAGCCACGATTTCGATTGGGTTTTAATCGATTACGAACGACACGAATTTCGTTTCCATTTATAATTGTTACATGTTCACGTACGATTAATGAATTCAAAAATAAAAGAGCAAGATTACAGTGTGCGATGGAAATTGATGGAAAAGTTGGTAATTAAATCACGGAGATTGAAAGAGATGATTTATTGTTCAATTATCTGGCGATTATAACTAAAATAGGTTGAGTTTCAAGCAGGTAAAAATTATTACATGGTGTTATATTAAATATTGATTTAATACTTTTGTTAGATTTTATTTGAAAAAGCCAAATTAATGATGATTTTGTTTACTTAAATATTTCATAATATAAATGAATGCTGTAAATCCATTGTAAATAATTCCAGCTGTTGATATTCAACCTCGCAGTAATTAATGGCTTTTTTGTAATAAAATTAGTAAATTTATTCGGTCTGTTCATGTATTCTAGTATTTAATATTAATTGTAACTAATTTAACGCACCAAATAATTGAATCCGAAAAACTTATTTACACAAATTTTCTTGATTATAATGACTTATTACTTGTTTTTCTCATGCTTAACACTGAATTACCATTGACATGTGCTCGGATAGTGAATGTTGTTTATTAGTGAATAATGATATGGTAAATTGCGAGATACGACGTTGTTGCTAATTTCATAAACGTCGTTTTTAAAAATAAAATAACTGATTTTGAGACTGCCACTTTTATGAATATCATACCAATCCCCTGCCTTAAGTAAGTAAATTATTTTCTAAGATTTTCAATATTTTATGGAATCACTATCAAGAGAAACAAATTGCTTTTGGTTCAGTTTTTATTGCAGTCTGAATAAATATTAGCCAGCTGTTATTTCCGCGAATCAAAAATAAGTAAGCAGTTTATAACGGCGATGAGCATAAAAGACGTCTGTTACTAGGCAAGATGTAGGGAACAAAGTGTGAGATGGGTTTTGGGTTGAGAAGGATTGGAAACCGCTCGGTCTTAGACGAGCCGCCGCCTTGAGATTTATGGCGTCATATTGTTTGCTCTGTTCTACACTTAGGTTAGGTAGCGGAGGCGGCACCAAAAACGACAGGAGATTGTTCTGCCGTTCTCGGGATGCTACAGATGGGAGATACGGGAATCAAATTGGGCTCACGCTGTCTGCTCACCGTCTTCTGACTCGTTTTGCAGTTACACGACGCACGATCCCCTTCATTTACTTTTGCCTCTAATTAATTTTAATTCAATTACCCTGCTATCCAGTTGACTTTGTTTTAATTTATTTGTATCTGTAAAGTAGAAGTGTCGTAGGTTAGGTTTAGTTTTGTTGTAGACGTTTGTGAATTATACTGACATTTTCAGCATTTATTTAAGTTTTTAATTCCTAACTTTTGTGTTAATAAAAAAAATTATAAATTAAGTAGAGGCTCAAAATATATAAATTAGGGATTTGATCAGAAAATTTATTCTTTTAGGGCACTTTTTGCTCAAATTGCCGGTATTTAACATTAAGCTTATCGTCGATAAAAAAGATAATCACTTTTTGTCAAGTAATTTTCATGTAATTTTCTAAATATCTTACAATTGCTTAACCTTGTTTTTCAAATAATTCCCGTTCTTTCTTGACCTTTTGGTTTGATTTCTTGTTTGAGTTTAGAAGTTTTTTGGCCGTGGCAGCCTCGTTCAGCTGTAGAACAATGAAAATACGCATAATAGGAATAATCACAACAATGCGCACAAATTGCACGCTCAAAATACTGGACGTTCATTATCATGAGAAAACGAAATTGCTCCCCTTGAAGTACAACGCAATCCGCTTACGTCCGCGCTTGAATTTTCCTAGTTTTAGATTGGAAATTCCGAAAAGAAGTAACCGCATCGATCATTTCTTGTCCGGCGGTCGGATTCCGACTTTGCTTAAACTTAGACAGCTCGCGTGAAGAGCGCGGCCGCAATTAACGCGAGATAATAGTGGTACTTGCTAGTTACACTGCCGGCATTGCCGGAAGCGGCGCCGCTGTCGCCATACGGCGGCGTGTTGAGGTTCTTCCGAAGCGTCTCCTCGGTGGGCTGCTCGGTAAGCGGACAAGGCAGCTCATTGATGGGAATCTGAAAAAGCAAACGCTCAGATGGGTCGCGTGTCGGCTGCATGTTGCCGCCACCGGCGTCTGGCATCTCTGTGTCCATCTCGGCCGCCTCGAGGCGATGGCTCGAAGAGCTGTCTTGCTGATGGTCGTAGTTGTAATCGATGTCGTATTCTACCTCGCGCTGCTGCGCATTGTCGTTGATAATTATCGCGTGCGAGATGCGCGATGGTTTTCGCTTGTCCAGTTGGGTGCCATCGGCGTCCAGCTCGTTATCTGTATGCGTATGCTCCCAGAAACAGACGAGTTTGTCAAGTTGTGTCTGGATCATTTTGCTTTTTGTTAGATTGCGCAGATTGTGCATCCATGCGAGGCGACAGTCACAAATAAAATGGTTATCTGGAAGGAAAACCAAGAAATACAATTAGGAAACTATCTAGACCAGCATGGTGTTTACTTATTATTTGTTAGTTATATTCCAGAATAACAAAATAGTTACCTCAATAATATTGATCTATTATTTTTCCACAAAGAAAATTCTAATCTTCTCTCATCTGACTAATAATCGTAATTTGTCTAGACATTTCTTGCACCTTTTTGATTACATGCTTTTGGCACAATAAAAACATGATTCATAACCCAAATTAATAACAATCCCGCAGTAAATCATCGGCCGGATGTGTGATGGGAATGTGAATATAGTCACGGGTTCATTTTATAACCTCGCTGCCCTCTTTATGGCCCAGCAACCTCGCGCAAAAGGTAGGCAATAAATATCAGATAATTGCGCTAGTTTATGGTTTATAGTTTAGTTTATATCGCGCGATCTGCTAATCTCGCATCTAATCTCTGATATCCCTCTTGTATAAGACCTCCCGAACGTGCCTGCGACTCGCGGCGAAAGTTCCAGTCATCCTGCGAGCACGCCGCGAGCATAAATAACGAAATATGAGCGAGCTAAACATGAAACACGAATCTTCTGTTGCAATCTGCGGTCAAATGCTTTGTTTTTTTTTTCTCTCCAAGAAAACTCAAACATAAAGGGTTCTTGTTTCTTTTATGCAAAACCAACAAAGAATAAAAGTGATTGGAATTGAAAATAGAGTAAAGCAGAAAAAAGAATACAAAATACGCAAGATGAAAAAATAACATATTTAGAAATATGAGAAAATATTCTTAATACACATGAACAAATTTAGTAAAACTTCTATTGATATTTGATATTTTTACGTTTATGCAGTTTATTACTTTTTTCATGTGATTAAACGTGATTATTTGGATTCAATCCTCATTAAAAGATTTATTTTTATTTGTTAGACAATTTTTAAGAATTAGATTACTTAATTACATGCATATTTAAAATTGTAAAATATTTCATTTAGAATATTTATATAAAAACAACAAAAAATTAATATTTTGCATAAGAAATATAAAAAATGTACATTAAATAATAAATAGAACAGTATTATTAAATTATGCATTAAAAAATTTAGAATTGAAAAAATAATAACAAAATAATAGTGAATTAAAAGGATAATCAAGTTTTAGTAAAACTTACATGATTATGCTGCTATTTTGAGAATTAAAAGAGGTTTTCTATTTGATTGAACAATTTTTGACAAATTAGTGGCTATTAAAAATAATTCTTTTTTTTTATTATCGAGAAGATTAGATTAACCTATTTTTTAAATTATTTATTTTCGATTTGATTAGATTTAATAGTTTAGTTTTTTAATTAATCAAAACTGAATCTGGATCTAAATATAATATGTAATTTTAATATTAAAATGCTTATTTAAATGTTTTTACTCAGAGAACTTAATTCAAAGGTAATTGTTAATTTATTGTACAAAGTTGTACATGAACTACTTTTTGTAATTTAATATAATCAGAATTTATTTATAACATGCATTTATTGTAATATAAATAAACATTCAACAATAATAAATAATTTATGAAATTATATAAAATTGAATATAAACTGTTATTAACTATATTAATTTCTATTTATTTCACTGATAAAAACAACTTCAATGTTTTTCAAATTATTTGTAAAACCAAACATTATTTTTGTGTTTATTATAGCATGTAATAATTGCTTTTACTTATTTTATTAATTGTTTTCTATTTTTTAATCTTTCCACGATATCTTTGATATTTCCTAGATTATTTTCCAGGCTATTAATTTTCTTCTCAATCTCAGAATCACCGAAGACTTTAATCAATTGATGATTTACACTCACATTAATTACTGTCATCGTTCCTTAAAAACTTAAATTTCTTTTGTGCAGGACTTTTGTTTTTTTAATCTTTCTAATGGCAATATTAATTTATAAGTTACTCTCAAATGCACCAGATATAAATTAAAATTTTTTGCCTGCGTTCAGGTAATAAATTACCGGCGTGGATGAATTCATCAGTCGGGCGGCGGCGCTGCCCTCATGCCGCCAGTTAAGCCACGGCCGTTAATTAACGTCAGTACCACATTAAAACGCCAAAAATGTGTTTGCTCTAACAATAAATCAACCAACTTGCTCATCAACGCTCATCCAAAGCTGCTCCTGCTGGTCCCGCAGTAGTTGGTGATGCAAGAACTATCATATTATAGCACATCAATATAAGTAGCAGAATTTCAGAATGTTGGATCAAATTTCAAATTGATCGTGACGTGTGCAAACGATAGTGCAAATAAAAATACTTTTTAGTGCGGGCTATATTTTAATTTATTATCATCACACCGGTGTATATTAATTAGATTTATTTCATATTTAAATTAAATTGGTAATAATATAATGAAGCATTATCTGCCATGATAGTAGCATAATTATAATTAAATTGTGCACTGCGTAGAGTTGCATTGCAAGAGAATTAGTTCCATTTAGCAGTTGAAGCACTCTCATTTTGGTTAATGAATATTTTTAATGCCGTCAATGATTGAGGCTATTGAAGTAGTCCGGTTTTTTTTTATTTGAATTGGTTTAGAGAGTTAATGGAAAGTAATTTATTTAAATGGAGAATGAAAGATAAGTAAATTATTCTAAAGTCTAATGCATCTATTCAAATGCAATCATTCAATATTCACAAGAAATTATTATAGGGTGGGAATAAAAGATTTATTGCTTCAATTTAGAATACATAATAAAATTTTGACTTCTAGTACCTAATTTGGTAACTTGGGGTTGCTTTAATTAATTTTATATGTACATAATAAAAGTATAATTCTAGTACTTAATTTAACTATAATTAATAATAGATAAATTAATTATAATTTAAATATAAAAGTTCAAAATAAAATCAGATTAATTTTGCTTTTGGTTTTATTACCTAGATAAAATTATGAGAGTTACATTATTTCATTTAATTTATAAAAATTTCCACCTTGTTTTAAACTATTTCCTGTCACGTAATCATTTTTAGGTCACCAATTACTATTTTCCTCTATAAAGGGCGATTCTTATTTCACACACTTACTTAATTTATTATAATCTAATCTAATTTTTTTATTAATAAACTAATAATTTAAAAATATTTAAATCTGAAAGATTTTTTTGCTTTAATATAAAAAATATTCTTCTAAACCTATTTCACACTTGTCTTTTTCTGCACATTTTTTTGTTCTATTGTGTATCCACCTATCTGCTAGCACAACCCTTGCTGGCATCCCCGTTTGACTGATTTTTATAATTTTTTAAGGCACCATTTACATATTTGCTCTTTTTGCGCCAACGCACCTTTCGCGCTTTCTGAAGGTGTTGGGCGGTACAATCGTACGACAAAGCAAATATGGTTGGACTGAGAACGGAAAACTCGTGCATGTGCTGCTTCAAGAAGCTTTCTTCCAAGACGAACATGTCTGCTCTCGAGACACACGCCTTTTGTGCGTTGGCGGCGGCGCGTGCTAGCGCGGAAATCGTTTCATTAAAATTTCCGCGTGCGTCGGCCATGCCAAGCGAGTTGAACACGTGAATTTTCCTGCAAACCTACCGAAAATCCAAGCATATACAAAAGATGTACTAACAGGGATAAATAAGTTTTCTGAAAATGGATGACAATGCTAAATATACTAGATGTTCAACCTTTTTTTGTTAGGAATGTAATATTTATATAAAAAATGTGCAAATAAAGTGAAAATAATAAATAAAATAACATTACCTTATTTCGTCTAAAAAATGAAATAAATTAAGAAATTAAGATTTTAATTAGTACTAGATTTGTTTGTATTATGTTTATAAGAAATGTATTTTCTAAATTTGTATTTTAAGGGTTTAACTCATCCTTCTAAAAATTCCGGTAATTAAAGAATTAATAATTGAAATTTTCAATATTGACCTACAGCCTGAACTAAATCGAATTTCGTGTCCAGGAGGCGTAATTGAAACCGCGATATCGTCAGCATAACTTAATTTCACATTCAAAACGCGCTCCATACTGCGGTCACTTTGTGTGCACGCGGTTTTACTCACAAATTGCCGCCGCCAACAGAACAAAACAAAAAATTTCACACAAGACATACACAACAAACCACAAACAAAACCTTTTGCATTAAACACTACCTCGCACTAGACTTAATTTTTTTTGCAGAATATTCTTACAAATTTACTTATTCCAGTAAACTTAATAAAGAAATAGTTCGATTTACTTCCTTTTACGTTTTAATATCTGATTTTCATTTAATCAACTCAAATAGTATTTGCTTAAGTAATTTATTTCTGCTTTATGCGCACATTTATTTTGCACTGAAAAGTTCTCAAGATTTGAAGTAGTCTACTAAGTGATGAGGAGGAAATATAACAGGGGTGGTTAAGAGCTCTTAGCCGTTGTCGGTCCCACGTACCTTTTAGCTTTATTATGATGCGTGTGTTGTGTACTTAATCAACTTTTCTACGCTCAAATTAACCCTGAGTTATTAAACGATAAAAAGGGTGAAAAAATCAAGATAAATGTCAGTAGCTACTTGTATTTTAATCAGTCTAATGATGCTTTGTTAGTCTTAAAGTTGGATTTTATTTTTTTTGCAAAATTTATTCTCAACTAATTATTTCTGACAAAGAAAACCATTTTAAATTAAATAGTCATAAGCAATTTGCTTTGGCATAAACAATTTTTAATGTTTAAATTACATTTTTCTTCTTGAATATTTTATGTTTTTTAATTAAAATAATTTTGTGTTGGTTTTGTAATGTATTTCGGAATAATAATTTGAAAAGAAAACATTCCCACATTTCTACACAGAAAAAAATGCATATTTCCAACCTGAGACATGACAATTTTTCTGTTTGTTTCTTCTTCATTAAACACAAAGCAACAAAATTTCAAAACTCACCCGCAGCAACTAAATAATGTGACATTCCTACAAAATTTACATACCGGTTGGCAGCCAATTTTTTATTACATTTGTCGTGTTCCACAAAAGCGACATGAATTGCAAAGTTCGATGGCTTTCAATTTCATTTCCGCTTTGTGTCTGTTTACGACTGTCTTCCAGACAGGGAATAACTGAAACTACTGCTTAGGACTACCTTTTTGACCCTTGTTCAAAAATTAAACAAAAAAGATATGTAGTCATTTTATTTATAATAAAACAAGTCTAATAGTAGTCTAATAGTAGTAGTTGTGTGGGATAAAAAGTATTATGTGAAAGTTGCAATAAAAGAAAGTTGTATGATTTGATATACAAAACACCTATGCATGAATTGCTCTGAATCGAAATTGATATGACATGGTATAAAAATATTTAAACATTGGAACGGCATCATAGAGCGTTTTGAATGACATGCACAACGCGGCAATAAAAGTGTCAACTCGAATTGTTAGGAAGCACACAAAACGAGAGGAGGAGCTCAGACGGAATAGACAATGAAGCTACATGGAATTTTTAGATTTCCTCTTTTGATGGTCTTTTTTGGCAAGTCAGTTAAGATAAAATATAATATCACGTAATGAGTAGGTGTGAAGACATCGTGTGATGATCGTGTGTATAGCGTTGACGTCGTTTTATTTCCAATTCACAGCGACAGCTCAATTTCCATACATTGGTTCAGGAAAACACGCCGCTGCAAAAGGTCGCGCGTCTCGAGGTGGAAATTAGGCGAGTCAAGTCACGCTGCTGACTGAAATGACATTTGAGGATAATGTGAACGTGACGAACGAATACGCATATATAAATATGCAATCGACGAGTGTTGAAGGCGCGTCCGGAAAAAGCTACGTAAGCCGATTTAGGAGCGCGTGCGGGTGTAGGACTCGGAAATACGTGACTTGTATGAGGAGGTGTTTGATCTGCATACGACCAAATAGGTTTCAAGATGTAATTATTTGATTTTTTTTTGAACGTATTGTTACTCATGTCGGATATTGACACTGTACTTGTTCTGCATTTTATTATACTACATCAATTCTTCTAGTTATTAACTATTATCTAATCTTGGTTTCATAAAAATGTATTTCATTATTATCATTTGATATACTCTTATCAGGCTTTAAAACCGTGTTCATCAAATATTTGCCTAATAAATAAAAAGTAGACAATAAATACTTCTTTGTCAAATATTAAAGGAAACTCATGTATCTCATATTTTATTCTCATTAGTAAAAAATATGACAATGCGGTTTATCTTGGGTAAGATAAATGACGATGTGAAAAAGCGTGTCGACTCTGGCGTTAGAGAAGACGGTGGAGGCGGTACATGCTGAGCGAATAATGGCCCAACGTGCCAGTTGCATTTGTACAAATGGTGCCAAGTCATTTTCCTATGTGGCGGTACATCCTGCTTGGGATTTTCCGGCCGCTAGTCTGATGCGAATAGTTTTTCTGAATGCAAATTGTATAAAGTATGTAGAACAAAAGCGTTGAAAACTCGGCAAATTGCAATCGTGTATATCAGACGTTTGCTTTTGCACATTTGCTAGTTGGGCAAATAGACATTGCATGTATCATATTTTTTGCAATTTTTTCCTGGCTTTTACTCCTTGCATACAATCTACAAGAATTGTCATGAATTGTTGGGAAATGGTTTAAGCTTATTGGAGTAAAAAAATAATGAAAAAAGAAATATGAATAAAGTACAATACTTATTATTTTTATAAACAAATAAGTAAATAATAATAATAATAATAATAATAAAATAAAACACTTTAATATCTTGAACAATATTTAAATGAAAAATTGAGAAATTAAGCGAGCTGCGCAGTAGTAAAGCATTAGAGACCATTAACATAGAAGAGAGGATTATATGAATCTTTTGTCAACTATCCTATACAGAATTTTTCCAACATATTCATAGATATATTATTGACAAATATTTTTACCTATTTTTCATTTAAACTACTTTTTGCATTTTTATATATACAAAAACAGCAGATAAAGTTTCTTATTGCGAAGGAAAGAGACCATATTATGATGAAGAAATTTATAGTAAATAATTTAATATTGAATACTTTAAGATTTATTTATCTATAATATTATAAATTTATTATTTTAAGTAATATATAAATTCAATTGTACTAAAATTTTGATGCGTTCTTAAAATATTAACATTCTTAAATAAATTTATAAGAAAACAAGTTACAATTAAGAAAATCCGCACAAAACTAAATTTCTTCACTTAACAGACAAAATTTTCCACACGGCGATCATCATCCAAAGCTGCATATTTAATTTTCAACTTCCCACGCGCAATCCAAACTCAAACAAAAACTTTCTACAATATAAAAGTCGTGAAATATGCGCATATTGCAGTTATCGCCACTGTTCCCCATATAACAACGAAATAAAAATCCAGCAAAGCCTAGATCCCCAACTGCTAGATTTTTATTCAGATAAAACTTAATTATGAATTTCTATCCGTTTACGCACCAAAACCAAATGAATTCCCAACTCCAACTAAACTAATAAAACGCATTTATGTACGCCGAGCGCATTAGAACTTCTATCTGATTTCAATTAATGTTTCCGCTGATGAAAATAGTTGTCTGCTGTAATGCAGACTAAGTTTGAAAGCTTCCCGGAAAATGTTACATGCCACATTTTGATACTGACTTGGGCCAAAATTATGTAAGTGACTAAAGTTATAAGTGGTTGGTTTTTATAACCCAAATCAAATTTTCTGGAAAACATTTATGTCATGAATATTACATCAATAATATCAGTGTCATATCTTATTTCCTCTCATAATGGCGAACACATCAGTCACTGCCAAAAGCCCATCCACTAAATTAGGGAAATTTGATATAATATGGTAGATGTAAAATAATGTTAGTTCATTAAACCGTCATGTTTCTCATTTGTATAGATAACACGTGATTGTAGTGTTTATCTGAAAAGAATGTAATCACGCTTAGATTTTAAGCAAAATCAAATGAGAAGGAAGGCTCCCTTTCTGAATATCCCAGCCGCAACATGAATATGTTTATTTTGGCATGGACAATAAGCAAGCAATATGTTTTGTTCACCAATCTGCCTTCAGGCAACTCATTTGCTACAAACAATTACAATGGATCTATAATTACGCAATGCTGCTGGAAATATTCGGTAAGCAGTCGATTACATTGAATATTTTATGTTCATGAAACAATAATATGCGTTGCAAGCTATATTATGTTGCTAGAATGGTTAATTTAGAATAGGATATTGTTTCTCAATAAATGATATTACAAGGGATGGTATTTATTATTCAAATGACTGCAGTGCTATAGTAATTGTTAATTTATGTTTGCGCAGTTTTCACCCTTTTTACTTCAACCGCAATCCAGTTATGTTTCATAAAATCCCTTTGTATTTTTATTCTAATTTTAACGACCACTTACACTTGGGTTCTATCTACTCCGAGTACAATTTCCATTAAATAATAATAATAAAAACAATATCGTCTATTTCTTCTCTATTCATTTGCATGCCTTTTCTTGCGAAAAAGCTGGATAATTGGAAGAGGTCGTTACTAGTGCCACAGACTTAATTAAAATAGCAAAAGACGTAAACATTTATACACATTAATATGCAGATCATGTAATTAGTTAAAACTTTTCTAGTTTTTTTAGCACAATAGAATGAAAGTCGCATTAAAATTGTTTCTTGTTTCCCGACCACAGGCAACTTCTTTTTTGCTGCACGCTGTTTTTATGTCAAATATGTTGTTTAATAAGCTACTAAGATACTTGAAAAGAAAGTTCTTTTATTCTTAGTGAATATTAGTTTGTGTTAATGTGTGTAATAAGTGGTTTGTAATGTTATTTTACTAGCTTGATCGGGTTATTGTTTATGCTATCTGTTGTTGACCTCATTTGTCCGCCAGCTTTATAGGCTTTGGTAGAAAATGTCTCGTGACTCGTTTTACTTATATTCCATGCTTTATTTTTAAAAGCAATGTAAGCTTTTACCGTCGCGGGGCGGCGCGTTATAGCCAGACACAATATAGTGGTTATATCAGATTTGAAGGCGCGCGTGACTTACAACACCTGACATTAAATTGCTTTCTGAATTGGATATGAATTGAGGTAGATGAATGTAATTTTAAAATCATTTTAAAGGCTATTTCAACAAGATCGGCATGTTAATTATGCATGAATTAATTAATAGTTGGAAATATTGTGACGGGAATATATTAGAATTAATAGCAAGTGCATGAATTACTGAAAAAAGTGATAAAGTAAATTTGATATTTATGCTTGATTTTCAAAAAATTGGTTTAGGGTTGCGCTGAAATAATTTGGTAGGGGTGCGGTGCAAAATTGATGGTGGCCATAAATGTAATATTAAACTTAAATATTAAACTACTTTTAATATACTTGTAAATTTTCCCGGGAGGATTACTCTCTACATCAAAATTTAAGCAAGTTAATCCGCTGCCAACAACCAAAAACTAACTACAATGCTTTTAACCACAATAAATATTTATAATCGCACCAAACTTCCTGCGATTTGAATACTCTAAGCCGACTTAAACCCAGCTGAAAGACTGTTAATTGCAGCAACCACTTTCAGCACCTCAGTTAAAGATGTAAACTTGCATCCGACCAGATAAGACACCAACAACATCCTATTTATTCCTGCGGAAAGTTTTAATAACGTGGTTACAATGCCGGCCGCATTTGTATCGACATCATGTAATGATGCGCTGTGCGAGGTTGGTTGCAAGTATTCAACGCTATTATTCTAATCTTGGCACGCTGCCACCCATATAACATATAACCACCAACGTCCCCCAAACTCCATCGCAAGATTACATTGAGTAATGGAAGAATATCTCTTATGATGTTAATGCAAACAGTTGTGTAAGTATGTTTACGCAATAACTCTGCGTGTTTGTCAAACAGGTAGTTGGCAACCCAACATACAGCAAACAAGGTAGTACTTTATTTGTGCGACGGCTTGTTTATTATTACGGGTATAATTGATATTTGAGAAGTAAATATCATAAATATTCAATTTGCGGGCTTGCGGTTGGAGTGTCATTTCTGAAATGGGAGAAATTTGATGTGCTAGAAGGGTATAAAAGGCAACAGCGCAAATTTTACGTCAAAATAACGAGATAAGGATTTATTTTACGCTAATGTATTTAATTAATCCAATTCTATTACACGACTGCAGCTGGCCTTTTAGTGCCAAAGCATATTTACTTAAGTCGTGTAATGCAGCCCCTACTTTCACGTCATCCACGTTTCTCTTTGAACGACGACGAATATCCGTTTATGAGTCAATAAAAAACTTCCCCGCGAGCTTTCGCTTCTATTCGGTAGCGCTAAGTTTATTTCGGAAAACTTGTAGCGCTCTCTTTTGCACTCCCTGCCACTCCCTTTACTTCTATATGAAACACGCGAATAAATTTCAGCTTACAGCACATATAAAAAATTACGACTCGCGCTGTAAAACTTTTTGTGCCGTTTTATGTTTCGCGGCAGGGCGGATAAAAATGTAGTAAACGCAATAGTCGAGCTAATAAGTTATAGGGGGCAGCTGGCGGCGTCGTACAACATCATGGCCAATGTCGAATGCGAAATGCGCAAAGTATTATTAGTGTTTCGACGTGTAATTTATGATTTCATAATTTACAACCTACACTTTGAAGAAACATCAAAGAGGGTTTGATTTCATCTAAAAATTTTAGGATTACTGCTGAATCTCATAAAGAGGCAAATGATTATATTTACTGAGTGGTTATTGCTACTTCTTACCGATTGTTGCAAACCGAAAACGTTTCTTCAGGACTCGTTTAGAAATATATTAAAAATTTATTGTTTAAAAATTTGCAACTTGAAAAAATCTAATTTACTCGAGAATGAAATACAAATTATTTTAATAAAAGAAAATAATTATTTCCAGACATTTCAGTAAAACTAAATAATTATTACCTCTTTAATGAACAGAAGTAATGCATATATAGTTTGATAAAACTTAAACATAAATTATATGTTTTTAAAGCACTTTAATTCATTTTATTCAATTTTTGCATTAATGAGACCACCATAAAAGCACAAGTAATAAAACATTTTATGACACATAAAGATGTTTAATGATCCTTGAGAAATAAAAATTAAGTTAGTTGCTTTAGCAACAGAAATTTAAGCATTCATTGCCCTAGTTTATAAAGATTATCAATACATCTTTAATTCTATTTGAACCTAGCAGTTTTGTGGTCTAGCACAATAGGTCGCCCATTAGTGGACGCTTGGCAGTCTGAAGTAGGCTGGAGTTGACGTTGTTGTAGAAAAGAAGTGAAATGGTAATCAGGTTTACAGTCACCTCAGCTGTTGTGTAAAATTAAGTGACAATACGGCTTAGCATTTGTGTTTGAATGTTATCACTTGGTCTTTGCCGAAGGAGTCGTTTTAAGGCAAAAACCTAGTTTTCTGTTTACCTGATTGGCGGCCCTGTTGTAGAGTTGGAACACTACTATCTTAAGATATCCAAGTAAGATGACAATATAATGATTAGAAACTCATTTAAAGCAGAAATAGTTATTTTGCCAACATTTTGTAAATTTCCATTCAGACAAAAAAGTTTTCTCATCAAGCATCCGTAATCCACTTAAATTAAGACAACGCCAAGTTTGTAAAAAAAAAGTTAAATTACATTTTGATCTAGTGCCACCCCAATAACCGCGAGTAGAGTGGCTCATTACACGTGGCCAGCACTAATTTAATTTCGCTAGTTTTAGACAATGCGGATTTGCGTCGTTGCTTGACATTACTTGCCCCCGCCGCCCAATCCGGACCCACTCATTCACGCAGTGCACATAACGAAATAACGCAACAACGAAACAATGATCCCGCCACGGCGACGCCATTAGTCGCAGAGCGCATTATCCGGCAACGGGAGTACGTAATTAATTAGAAGCGCACGCTCTGCGCTGTTCTGCGGCGCGCATTAACCGAAATGCGCGAATTTAAATCCGAAGCGCCGTGCTATTGAGCCTGGCTTGTGCATCGTGTGAATCTTTTCCTACTGTCGTCTCGCTTTAATCCTGCACTATTATCCTGTGTTCTTCATTTGCTTTCCTGCATTGCATGGCAATAGTGCTGCAGCGGGTAATTCTGTTGATGGCTTATAATGCGCAAATATTTTCTGCAGCTGATCACGTTTAACGCCTGCTGGCGGCAGGCGGGGGGTGGGTGATGCACGTATTTATTATCGTAATGAGCGGTGTGCATTACATATGCAAATTTGGTTCGTTAAACGCCGACACAATGCGGCGAAAAACAGCAAAATGCGAGTTGAGGTTTATGTTCAAATAAAATTAGCGCTTTGATTTTCATGCAATTTATTAAACGAAGTGGAATTATTTGCTGATTTACACAAATTAGATTAGTTGCAACCTAAAGGTAGCACATTACAAATTAAAATCATTAGCAATTAAAGATACTAATCATCCAGATATTATTTGAAATATATAAAATAAAAACCAAAATTGTCTTGGAAAGTTTACTAATTAAGGGTAAAAATATTACTTCACTCATAAGTTTTCTCTTTTACGTTTACGAGATGATAGTTTTCCACCCAGCAACAAGTACAGTAAAAGATGGCGTTATCAAGCTATATAATCACAAATTAAGATAACTTTTAATAACGACAATTTACCACTCTTTGTCTTCTGCACAATAAAATATAATCATTTCTAATGACAGCAGTAACTGCAAACACAATGCCAAGAATTTCTCTTATTCTGCACAGTTCATCACCCTCAACCTCCTTGCATTACCCAACTCAACATCTAGCATTTGGCCCCCGTCCAATAGCGAAAAGTACCACTTTCAGAGCTTCAATTCACTTTTACGATTTATTTATTTATTCGAGTACATTTCAAAAAACTTTAAAGTGCTCTAAAGTTCTCTCCCATTTCGTTTCCGCCAAGTACTCGGCTCTTCTTTTGATGGCCTATTGCTGCCAAGGTAGCTTATTAAAGTCATAAATTTATTTAATCAACAACTGCCAGATCAGTCAGTGGGTGAAGTTACGCCCCCGGGATTTGTATACATCAGCGAAAAAGTCAAGTGCGCTCATCCATCAAGGCGTAATTGTAATAATTCACAATTGGCGCAACAATTAGCAAGATTCATAGTGGGCCACACTGGACATGACAGACATGGTCATGTTCATGCGCGTATTAGCGGCGCGGCGGGCGTACGTGCGTGTCGAGCAAATTAAATAATGAAATGAGCTTGGTGTTTGTTTTCAGCGGGGCGCAAATGAAGAGACGCAAGTACACTGAAAATAGGGTAATCATAATGTAATTCTGTCTAATCATGATAATTGCGTAATGTTTACATTTTTCCATGAGTATCACACGGAGTCAGAAAAACAAGGTGTTAAAGAACAATTAATTTAGTATATTACACATTTTTTAAAGATAAAAATCTTCTTTAAGAAATGAATTGCTATTGAAATTGAAATTTATTTGCTTTTTATTTCCCCTGTTTTCAAGTCAAATTTTCATAGGTAAACATGAAATATAACAAATTACTTACTCTCAACGTAAAAATTGCTGCTGCCATTGTACATATTGTGCATAATGGGACGCACATTCTCGACGGTGAACGTTGCCAAGTTGTTGGATCGTAAATCTAAGTTGTGTAGACCGGGAACGCCGCCAAAGAGCATCGGTGATAGCAAAGTGAGTTTATTGTGGCGCATGTTCAGGATACGGAGGTTGGTGAGGCCAGCAAAAGCCCGATCAGTGATCATTTCGATTTGATTTGATTCCAACAATAACTCCTGTAACACACAAATTGAATCATAGGACTGGGAATTCAAGCGCACGCGCGCGCGCCTATTGCCGCCACCAGGCTCTTTCAGCCGAGGTGGAAACAATGGAGACGTCATAAATATCACTCGCGCGCGAATAAGCGGAAGTATAATTTAATGATTTAATTCGACTCTAACCAGAGTGCAAAATACCAGAAAGCAGTTCTGCCTCGGTTGGAGCGTGCCCGACAAAATAACATGTTTATTGTTGCTGGCGTATAAAGGTGCGCATGCGACGTAATTGATTTTATGACTCAATGAATATTTACCAATACTTTTTGAGATAGACGAGTGTCTATAGCGCGTAAATCAATAACTGTTTAATTAAATTCAATCCTCTAATTTAATTCACTTTGAATAGATCATTTTATTTTAGATTTCGATAGAATTTTGAGAAGATATAACCTATAATTTTGCAATTAAGTTGATAAATATTTACAGTGTGCAACTAATTAATGAGTGCAGTACAATTTTAAATTAAAGTATTTTTCAAGTACAGAACAACTTTTTCTTACCTCTAATAACCAAAGTTCCGAAAATGTCAAATCTCCCAACATATTAATTTTATTATTACTCAAATCCAACTTTCGCAAATACTCCAACCCTTGAAAAGTATCCTTCGTCAAAACCGAAATAAAATTGGCTGCCAACTCCAAATCCAGCAACTTGGTCAGATTTACAAATGTTCCTTCTTGAATCAGATTAATCTTGTTCTGGGTCAATGCTAGTTTCCTCAGTGCAGGCAAATCATAGAACACATAATTTTGCAGCTCTTGCACGTCATTCTCATTCAAAAACAACTCCTTTAAACTATGTAAATGTGCAAAAGCTTTGGGAGCAAGTACGGTAATTTTATTCCGATTCAATTTCAGCTGAGACATTTGCGAAAAATTAGCAAACGTGTGCGCTTTAACTTCCTCGACGCTGGCGTAGACCATCTCAAACTTGTGTAGATCTTTCAGGTAACTGAGGGCTTTCGTAGGAATGAATGTTAAATTGCCATGCGGTTTAACCAAGATCCGAAGTGATTTAAGCCGAGGTTGGTGGATGAAATAGCTCCAGCCAGGGTAGTCTGCATGCAGCTGAGTGTTGAAGACCCAGCACTCGGCATTGGTCACGTTACCATGCCCGCCGCCGCCGTCACAGAAGCAGTGAATGGGTGCGTCGGGTTCTTCGCTCACGCAGAGGTTGATTGAATGGAATGAGGTGTCTTTTTTGCGATACTTTTCCCGATTGAGCATGGCAGGTGCGTTGGTGAAGCATGCAGCAATGGCGAAGATTAATAAAAGTTTCATTTTGTTGAATTCTGCAAATATATAAACTCATATTATTATTCACTTTCAATAAATCATAATGTTAGTTTGTATTGATTAATCACAAATTACTCTGTGACAAATAACTGTTTCTATTATAAGCGAAACAATCTCAAACGGAGGCGGCAATACGACCCAGTCACGCGCAGTCCGAAACGAGAGCTCTTCTAGCCACCCGCGCCCGCTTTTACTCGACGCTACTAAAATACTTTACGTGCTTGGATAAATATAAGCGTGAGGACTTGCGGCACACACCAATTTATCAGGGATCGGAGGGCGCGACCTAAACGACCCGACCGCCAACTACCACCCCCAGAATACACCAAGACGTCTCTATTACAAACTACACCCACGTGACACTCATAACTTTACGCGAAGTGAGTTGACATCAAAACTCGCATGAAAACAAAACCCATAACTAATTTCCACAAACGATTTTTATCTCTCTTTCATTAAATTTTCCTCTGTTACTTTCTACATCTTGTTTAATACTTATTTACGTTATTTATTTCATAAATAAAAGCATAAAATATGCGTTGCTTCAAAAGATGCGCAGAGTGAAGCAGTGGCCGTAATGAAAAGTCGTCCTTACATTTCCGCGCACGCGAGAGTAATTTACAACCGGAAAACCGGTACAATATACATAATGCATACGTGCTATTGAGGTGAGTCCAAGCTTGGAAAGCTTTGCAATTGCTTAAGGAACGGCCACTTGGCAAGTGCATTTTATAAACAAGGGTACATATTGTATGCACAGAATGTAATTTATGGTAAGCTAAGAGACGCAAGCCGAACATTAATAATAATGATAATTATAGTGCTTTCTTACGGCTAATATTCAAATTGACAGCTCAACAGCGTATTTATGTCATCCGGTTCACAACACAGCGCAAAAAGAAATTCCTGCCTCAAAAACACTCCTCTGCCCTATGCAAAAAATTAATAGACTCTTTTTTTATTAAGTGCAATCTGGAATTCCTTTGAGAAATTAATAATAACGGCCGTTTATGTACGCTGCAATTTATACCGTCTTTCTCTTTTATTCCATCCGTTTCTTTTTATGCTGCTGCCTCGGCAATTTTGTCTCGACGTGCATATTGCGAACTGTGTTTCACTTTGATAATTCGTGCATTATACGTTGCTGGGCGCGTTACTAGCGCGTATTTCGTATATTGCTGCCGGAGGAATGTAACAGTTCTGAACGATGGGGCGAAGAAAAGCGGAAAATTTACTCTTTTCAATTCACGCCCGCTCTTTAGATATCGCAATAAAAATCTCGGTGCTGGCAATTGGAGCAAAAGCTTGATATCTTGATATTTGAAATTAACTATTTTTGCTAAACTTTCAATTCACACAAAATTTTGTGGTAAATTTGCAGTGATAAAAATTATTTTAGGGTGGATTATGTTTAGTATTTAATAAGTTAAGATTATTTTTGGTATAAAAATTGCTAAAATCACTTGTTATTGAAATAATTTTTGTTGTTTTCTTTATTTACAAAATAGTTTTAAGCCGTTAGTGATAAAGTTTTCTTATTTATTTATATTCTTTTTTTTTATTTCGTCAGTTATTTTTTGAACATATAAATTTTCGCCGTATTATAAAAATATTTTATCCTAATGTTCTTTAAAAAATCACACCATATAAATGTATACGACTGTTTGCGGTCGGTTTGCCGTGAGTATTGTTGATGTGCTTTGCATTCGGATTTGAAACTCTGAAATTCTCAGCAATAGCACTTTTTGTTTCCTCTCACACGCCGGCGTCGCTCGTAATGTTAAAGTGAGGTGTCTCCAGTTGATGTCGTAGCCCCCTGCCAACGCCGCCCTCAAGAGACGGAACCCATTTCATCTCAGTACATCTCTTTAGCGACGCCGCACACGGCAATGATGCACATACACAATTCACGTTCTTCGAGTGCATAAGCGCCTCATTCAACTACACCATTCTTTGTCTCCATCCGGGTATTGTTGAAGGCTTTCCTGAGCAGTGAGAAAAAGTGGAAAAATGTGAAACGATTAACTGTAATCTACAAAACGCGATTGTATACACCGTGTCGAGTTCTTCCACTCACGACCATCTTCTTCTTCACATTCTGGCAAAAAGTGAACGTTAAACACCATAAATTGCCAAATGACTTGGCATTTTACTTTTTTGATTTTCTTCCGCATACAGCTAACAAAGCTACAATGAATCTTGCTGAACAGACAATTATTTAAATGTAACAATAAGCGAGATATATCTTACTCAACCAGTCTTATCGTAGCGCGGCGCAAATTGCATCATTCTTTCGCATTAGGAATAATAAAACAGCGGCCTATATCCGACGATATATTAACATGTATGTAACATTCTCGGAAAAAATTTGAAAAATGCACCTTTTGTCGGCGCGAGACTCATTCCTCACTTACTGTCCCTGTGCCACAACTCGCCGAATGTGGAACGCGTACGTGTATCACGCTTTACGACCCCCAACCTAAAAAATCCCCAAACAGACACAAGTAGAATAAGTCACGTCGGCCGAATTTATTATTTTGCAAACGGATCTCAGTTGTTTGCTTCTTTATCGTCGAATTTACGCTTGAGCTGGCTTTATAATATTGCAAAAAAGAAATCTCCTGCTAGTAAAAAATTGTTTTCGCTTAGAGCGCTTATATTTGAGCAAATCAGAATATGATTTATGTGCTAGACGCGGATATTTTTCTGCGATTTGCATAGTTGGGATAGTACCTGTATATAAGTGACGCTTTTATTTGCAAATATGGGTAATAATTATATTTCCTATGCCATGTTGTTTTTTCATTGAAAGCTAATAAACACGTGCCGTATAAAGTAAATTTAAAATTTGATATTTTGCGCGTTGTTTGTGAAGTTAAATCAATAGCAGACATAGTGCATTTGCGAAATGAACTCTGGCGCAGGTGAGTGAAGTACTTTAAAAAGTGACATTTTTAAGAGATGTGCACACAACATATGGTGCGTTCAGCGAGCTGCTAAAACATAAAATTCATGTTTGGCAGGTTGAAGAAATAAAATTGTTTGGAATAAAAAAGAGTTTTTAATGTATTTGCTACTTCAAAGTCTTAAAAAAATATTTTGAAACTTGATCAAATTGAAATATTTTCTTTTTTTAATTAAAGTAGAATATGATTATTCTATTAATTTGTTTATAAGTAGAAACATATTAATTTTAACTATAAAAAATAATATTAGTTTTAATTACATTTTTGAACCGCTCCGTAGGACAGTCGGTAAGCAGTCTGACTGTAGCAGTGACTGCGAAAGGGATTTTGCGGGTTTAAATCCTGCTTCGGGTACATTCAATATAATATACACTCTCATTGAATTCAGTCCTAATAACTGCTAATTGGTAGTTTGTTAGTTGATGCCATATAATGGAATAGAGGTCAAGTACGGTGTCGGTATCCGGTATGGTTGCGGTACATTCAAAAAAATAACAAATTACATTTTAGATAGAATAAAACAGAATTATTAATAAAATCTTAGTTCTTTCAGCATAAAATTATTTTGCATTTCTTCTACTTTTTTTTTATAATTTAGTATATATTCTATACATTGCACTTAGCTCTCTATCTTTTCTGATAAATTTCATTACTAAAATTGCGTGTGATTAGCAATTGCAAATTCCAACGTAATGTAAACCCTCGCACTGGTAAATGACCTGAATGAGCGTAGAACTGGGAAGAAATTTGCAGTGGGCACATTCTGATACCGCCGCCACTGCTGCTGCTCCCGCGGGCAACTGTGTTAACCGTGTAAGCGTGTTTGCGCGCAACTGGGACCAAGACAAAGATTCAATTACGCTAACGACTCCAAATAGCATCCGTTCATCCTTCAAACTACGCCGCATTTGGTACACAAAAAATGACAAAATAAAATCCGCCCTGACAATAGAAAGTTGACCAACAATGTAAACACGTGAATTACACGCAGTTTGATGAAGTACTTCCCGTAAAAGGATGTGCTGTACTGTCAAATTTGGTTATTTATTAAGTGTCCGTTGATTTGCAATTGAATGTCGAGGCTGCATTGTTTTATCTAAATTGTTAATGTTTTGAGGCTGAACGTTAACAAAGTTGAGCCATGAGCAAAGGTCATGTGCATGCTGTGAAAGTGCCAAGTTTTGCGCAATAAATTTTGTTAACTGCAGTAGTGGTGAATTCTGTTTGAAGTAGGGACAGGACTATGAGTGATGTTTTGATGAGTGAACGTTTTTATTGAATGTTTGTTTTTATTTATGCATTTTTTTGCGCTTGAGATAGATACAGTTGATAGTAAAGTAAACTGCCATAAATATTTTTGATGTTTTAAATGACTCGTGAAGATAATTGTAATTTCCGAAAATCGCAATTGGATTCATAAATACACAGCAAGGTTTTTCTCCAAGGAGTAAAATAAATTGCATCTCGTAGATTTTTATAGCATAAACTTTTTGCCTTTTGCAGTTTCTCAAGATTGAAACGCTTTGGGGAATTAATAATCAGCTATATTCACATCCTTAATTTGCTATTCACGATCACCACAGTAGAATTCCCACGAGTTTATTTTGAATTCAGATTTCAATAAAAAAGTTACCTCCGCAAAAAAGTCGTCGCCTTGCGGAGATTGTGAAATTGTGCGCACGGCGATAAAAACTCAGTTTTGCGCTCGTTTGCCTTGTTTGCAAAGTTTTGTTCCCGTTCCATCCCTTACCAGACTTGAACACAATTGCGAACGCGGAAACAAGAATATAATTTTACTTTCTATTCTTGGGGGTTAATCAGCGTGAAAGCGCTTGCAATGCAGATGAAAACTAATACAAACCACACACAATCCACAATCTGCAAACAAACCTAACATCGCCCTAGGGCAAAGAAGGGAATCCAGAACTGGGCGCAATATAAATTTACTCACGTGTCCAGACTATAGTCGTCGAGAATCCGATGCACGGATACTCCATACTAAAACTAATATTTCTTCTTCTTCTGCGGCTTCTTCTTAGACATAATAGGGAATAACTCGCGTTATACGGTGTACACCTTGTACAAGCAACGTGCAATTATCAGTAAATTAATCAGGTTATTTATAACTGAGATAAAAGCTTCCTACCATAATGTTATATTTGGTTAAAAAATGGAGACAAATATATTTAAGTCTTGATGAGATAAAATATTTAATATTCGTTTAAGAACTGAATAAATTGCTGAGAAAGATGGCAAATATAATTTATTGCGTTTGAAAAACTTCCGTCTTAAATAATTCTTATGTTGAATTACTTTAAATAGAATACAAAATTAAGGTTAATTCATCCATAAATCTATAATTAAATCTTATTTATTATAAAAATATAATTTACAGTTTTTTACTTTTTACTAGAAATAAGTAATTTAGAAATTATTTGCCTTACTTTCCATTTTCTTTGTTGGAACTAATAATTCATTTGTGCAAATTAAATTATCAACCAGTTACACAATTAAAATCAAACTTTATATGTATTTATGTATATAACATTTTATCATCAACTCTATCCCATCATGTACATTAGTTTCATTCACATTGAATTCACCCGACAAATTGTGTACCCTTTGTGTACAATAACATTTCGATAATTTTAATTCCAAAAATTGCTAAACTCAACTCACCAACCGATTTTTATTCATCATGCATTTACATTATTCAAATTCTCTGATTTCTGTCTGTTTCCCAAAATAGAAAATCCTTTATATAAACTATCATATGCATTGAATTTCAATGGAAATAATTAACGTTGGATTCAATTAAAACTAAGTAATAACCAAATTATGTTTTGCTATATAATCCTGCATTATGACATTTAATTTAGTTTAAAGTTTAAATTTCTAGCTGCTTTTGCTAAACATGCTCTGCCATGTCCAGAATGAATGAGTAATTATTTTGACGTTTTGCTAAAAGGCGCCACAATTAATTGCGATGATAGTTTCATGAACTGGGCCGTCAATCTGAAGCGTAGATATTCATCGGCGTTCAACTACACTGCCCACTGCAATTAATCTTTCTAGATTAATTAACAGATATTAAATATTTTGACATACAGTTAGCGTGAGCGGTTATTGCGAGAGTTAGGAACTTTCGATTGGAATTTATTGGTGCAGATAGAGTAAGGCGGTTAACAACTGCATTTGATGCGTTTTGTGCTGGCATCGTTAGAAAATTATTTAATTTTGAAACGAGTTAATTTAGATAAATAATAAGGGTAATTATAATTAATTAGTTTTGATAGAAAAAGTAGTAAAACACAACAAAAGGAGAGTTAAAACAATGTTACCAATTTTAGCAATATTTGATTGCAATAATTCACTTTTTTTAATGTTATTATTATTTTACCGTAAATTGCATATATCTAACGTTAAATTTATGGCAGATATTGTCAAATAAAAATCTACAAACTTAAAGATTGAAGAGAAAGAAATCTCATGTTTATTTTCCTAATTTAATACAATTAAACGAAAAAATTTATTGTAATTGTTATAGTTTGAATTAAATCTCTCATAAATATAGTTTGCTTTAAATTTGTAAATATGTGTCTATTAATTAAATTGTAAAAATTATAAACAATTAAAAAACGAATAACATATTGCGATTGAAACTATTCTCTCTATTCATTAAATTGCAAAATAAATAATGTTTTTTAATAAAAATTTTAACAATATTATTCTACTAACATTGAATATCTAATTTAATTTTTTTATACAATTTTTACCCTATTTAAACTCATTTTTAATCTTCTTTCTCTTTCAATTTGCTTTTAACTTCACTACTATTTTCTACCATTTCTGTACTTAAACAGCATGCACTTTTAATTCGCCACATAGGAATAAACCGCATTCCAAAGAGAAAACGTACGGCTTAATTAACGTTTCGCCGGCATGCGTGCACCGCGCCTGTCGCCCTATTGTTTCTGCAAATTTCATCGTCGAGAACAATTAGGATTATTATATTAATATTAAATATTATTACAGTGCACATTAAGCTTTAGTCGGTAGCTGCTATAAAATGTTAATTATTTCTAATAATACGCTTGATGGCAAATGAAGTAGCTTAATATATAATTTGCATTTTTATTCGATATATTTGATGTACTTTACTTAACGTTCCATTTTATAATCCTACTGGTTAAAGGTGGAAAAGTAGGACCGTTCGATACTCCAATATTCCTTTGTTGCTTTATAGACAATACGGAAAGTGTTGGTGAGAAGAACGACAGCTGCAATTTAATTAATCACCTTGTTGAGCCATAGCCATTAATTACAAAATGTTAAAATTAATACAATATACAAATTGATACGCTAATACAAGTCTAATTTGAATTGTGTTCACTAATATTTATTTTGTTTGGATGCTTTCAAGTTAACTTACTTCTACATTAAAAAAAAACAAAATTTTTATATTTCTATAACCTATTTATACTGCGTTAAAACAAGAATAAATTAAATTTATAAAATAATAAGAAAATGATCTCAATTTTGTCAATATACGCCTTGGAAAATTATACAGATACAAAACTAAATTTCTCTTAAAACGCAATCTATTTTCCTTGTTTTTTTTTTCAGTCTTTCAAAACTATTAACATACTCTTTGAGAATTTTTTTTTCGGAAAAATATGATATTAAATCCATAACAAAAAGATACTTATGCAAAATCACTCAAATATTTTCAAATTAAACATTTCGTTTCCTACCAGGATTGAGTTTCAAGAGAGCTTAAAACGCAAAATCTATCAGTATATCTTTTGCCTTTGCAAAATTGATGAATTATTCAAAATTTTCCCAAGGTTTACCATAAAGCAAAGTTTTTCCAGTTCATAAAAATTGCACCCTCTTGACTGGGCCGCGGAAATAGAGCGAGGCTGATAGGCGGCCGTAAAATTTAAAACTCCACGCGGGCCCCAACCAAGACCGTTTTCTAAATACGTGCACGTCTTCCATGGAACAAGTGAGGCGTTTGCAGGTCTATTCAAGTGCATGCTTGCGCAAAGGTGTAACTAACCGTCTTTTCTTCGATTGTGGAGGCGCAAGACGCACTACAAAGTTAAATTGGATTCGATGAATACCAAAGCAATGTATAAAAAATATATAGAAAAAAACATCAAATATATATATATATAGATTTATATTTAATGTGAGAGTGTTGGAAAGTACTACATTTGTTTGCCTGAATGTGCAGCAAGCCAACAAAGCAGGATTCCTATTTTCTCAGTTGGCGGATTTCTGGCTTTTTAAAAACGTGAGTTTAGAGATATTTTTAATATAAATTTTCTTAATTTTGTTTTATTTTTTAATGTTTTAACTAATTTTTAAATAATGTTTATTTTTTCAAAAATTGTCATGTTCTTTTACAAAAACAAAACTGAAAATCTAATTCACAAAATATGAAAAATAAATGAAAAATACATTTTTATTATTAAATTTTATTATTTTTTTTTATTTTTATACAAATTTAACGTAAAAATGGTTAAAGTTTTATATTTTCTTGATTAACAACTTTCAAGATTTTTCCTGAATTGCAACACTCTTCTACGATGAAATAAAAAGAAAACTAATAAAAAAACAGTTTGAACTTAATTTGAACTAAAACTTTGGGTTCTTTCAGTCTTCCTTTTTTTCTTGCGGTTAGTAAAAACGAATGGTGTACAAAATGCATCTTTTTAAATTATACCCTCAAGTGTAAACCAGGCATTGATGCATTGCTGTTATTATGTCTTTAAATAGTCGGCAATTAGGCCAGCGTTAGGAATGAGTGCAAGGCCTTTAAGAGTCGTCATTCGCGCTAGTACTAGGGCAAGCGGACTTGCACTTAGTTCACAAAGTAATTAGGTACGTTAGATTATGTTTACGCATCGATCGGAAGCAGCAAGTTAGTAAATAGCCGGAATACGCCGCAAGGGTAACTCACTTTATTTAAAACATCAAGAAAAATACCACAGGTTGCATTAGGCAAATTGTTTTCAACTTTTACAGGCGCTAAAAGAGGGAAAGTTTTTTGTTTGGCAGGTGTTTTGATCGATGAATACACATAGTTTTTTGCGAAGACGAGTACTTTCAATCAAATCATAACTTGGAGCCAAGTTTTATTTAATACAAAGAAATATTGCCAAACAATTTATCACAAAAGATTTAGGGGAGAATATTGGGTTTATTTAAGGTAAATATGTAATAAAATGTTTTATTTAAAGTTTGTTTTGAGCAAAATTGGATGATTTAACTTGTCACAAATTATTCATTAAATATACTTTAGAAAAAATTTATGTAAAAACTAAATTAATTTTCTTTATTATCGCAACTTTATCCGCAACTTTATTAAAGATATTTATTACCACAAAGATAAATAAAAAAATTAATGAGAGTATTATTACACTTTACAGAATATTATTATCTCTTAGGTAAAATAAATAAATAATAAACGTTTTAGTGCATTTTAAGCAATACCCTCTTTATTAATGTTTTAATACATCAGAAATCAACCGGGCCTTTTTGTTGTTGCCTTGCACTAATTTTGTAAAGACGCACAAAGGTCAAAGACAGTAAATTTAATGCGCAAAAAAGGTCGCTATCGAAATGGACGCCAATCTCAAATGCGCTTGTGTTCTTCGCCCTTCTAAATACAGCGCCTCTTGAACCATTGTCCACAATTATGGCATTATGGCATAATCACTAGCAATATAAATTATCGCAAGAGTCCGGTTCTGAACAATTTGAGATGGCGGTGTCGTGTTTAGCTAAGTCCTTTTTACAAACGAGTTTTATATTTAAAGCGCATCCAGAACAGTGCAGGGTTGTAAACGTGTCACAAAAAGGAAAATACACACAATGCAGATGCAATAATCTGGTTGAAATTAGCTTGTGTTTATGTCGGTGCAAGTTGAATTTATTGTAATTGATATGAAGTCACCTTTGAGCCATTTGAGAATGATTTGAGTATAACTTGAGTGAAAATCATGTGGAATTTATTCTGTCCACGACGCCGACAAAAACGGACTGAAATTACTTCCGGTTTTATTGCATACAATGACGGCGTGCATGCAGATTGCGTTAATCCTCGCGAGAGACATTGGTCATACTCGAAGTTTTTGTCCTGTGCAACTCAGGAACACTGCAAGCACGGATAGTATATTTGAATAAAATTCCCTATCATAGCAATGGGATTTCCATAGTTGCATAAAGCGTCTGCAACCTGCCCAGAAATCATTTTTACACCGGTTTATTTAAATTTTAAATTATTCTCGGCTATAAAATATTTTTTTAGTGTTAGATCTGCCTAGGATAACATTATTAAAAAAAACTGCTGCTGTTCCCTTTGTTCCTTTTAATTCTATACCAAATATAATATTTGTTCAATAATTATTTGTTTTTTTTTTCTTTCTTGTCGTATTAAAGGCTATTGCAGCTTGTTTAATGTTTATATTGCATCAGCTGAACCGGAAGTCCACGATTCCATCTCTGACGATCTTTACAAGTTCATGTGATTTTCTCCTATCAATGTGCTTGTTCTAGTGTTTGCGGCGGGTTCTTATAAATCGTGTGACTGTTATATCGCAGGTCTCTCTGTTTCCCTCTTTGAAATCAATAAATTAGATTTTTATAATTTACGAATTTAATAAAATAATCAATAAATTTATTTTTAAAGCAGTAGAAACGGAAATTATAAAATCTTCCTGTAGCTAAATGCAATACTTAAATCATTTGTCAATGTCTATTAAATTTTATTTGAATTTAATCAAGAATTTTACCGCGCAGAAGTAATTCTAGGCCAAGCCATCTAAGTATGCTAAGTAGACAAGAGTTAATTAGTACTGGTGCAAAAATTAATTATCATGCCAGTGGACTATAACTAAGAGCGTGGATTAATTAAGCCCGATAATTCAAGCAGACATTACAAGACGCACGGGGAATGTACACAGGATCCCGGCTGGATTGTGACGCGCTTGACATCTGTTTCAAGACGTTTAGTTATCAAATGATGGCAATTAATAAGAAATTTTCTTGGGCAAACTTTTAAAATTATAATTAGTGCACTGCAAACTTAAAAAGTGGCCGAGCGCAAAAACAGCAGCAAACGCATTAACTATGCGCAAAGAATTCGTATTGCCATAATATAATTGAATCATTTTTTTCTCCACTTCCTTCCGACGCTCATTCATAATTGAGTAAAAGGTAATTAAACTGCACTTTTACTTAGAAGTCAAATTAATTATTAACTTGTGCATGCGCTATGGAAACTTGAAATCAAGCTGCAAAGAAGAAGCTTATTTTATTTTGTATTTAATTATTACTTGAGCCTTGCAGATGTTTTTCAAATTTTTTTGTCATTTATTAAAAAAAATTTAACTTAAAAAAGAACTCCCGTTTTTAAATTTTCATTAAGTGAGTAATTTGTGTCCTGCATGAATGAGAATGCGGTGATGCGTAAGATTTTCGCTTGAGATTAAATACTTGGAATGTTTGCTTTGAGTGGAATCTCTTTTCGATTGGCTTCACCTTCCTGGAGTGAAACGAAGACAGACAGGACGCTGAGAGCAGTGATTAAAATTGTTTCACCTAGGCTGCTCTCAGCTCCAGGCAGCCAAGGCGCAATCACGTTGATTCCAATCAATCTGTCATTCTTTAAACGATTTTCCACCGGGTTGCACCCTGATACACCAAGGTTAAAAACTTGTTATTGCTTCGTGTAAAGTGAAAACGAAAGACATCGGAATTTGGCGGCTGTTAAAGCGCAAATACTCGAAAAAACAAGAATTGTTTTATTTTTAATTAAAAATCTTCTACATAACGCTATAAAAACTGAGAATCTTGTACCGTACTGCTGGTGTTTTGCTGCAGTCATCTGAGTGTCTCGTAAACCGTTTCCCCCACTCTGTAATAGAGGTATAAAAAACGGAGCTTCTGTTAGTATCAACATAGTTAAGATTTCACGCTCATAACACCAACATCCTTCCTCTATCCAATGTGTATTGCTTTATTTCTTAAATATTATTTGATATTATTTTTACTTTGATATTAAGTAATATCACTAAAGCTAAGCTTATCTACGATAAAAATGTGCCATATAATAACTTTTCTTCTCTTTTTGTACCCGCCAGAATCTCGACCCACAATTTAGATGTATTGTTTTAAAAAATGCCAGTTTGCCAGAGGGTGCCTTCGCACATTATCATTTTCGCCCGCATTGCAGGCAATGATCTCAGTATTACTTTCGCGTTCCGGCCGCGTTTGTAGACTTGCCGCCGCACGTTCGTAATATTTCCGGCATCCAAGAGTTATTTTGCATGTCAAACCAGCGTCAGGGCGTGTATGGCGTCATACGAAACATGCCTCTACTTAATTTTATTACGTGCCATTTGGTTCCCATAATAATTTATAACAATTGCTATGACCAACCCACAAAATTTACGCGCTAAAAACGATATTCATACTTTCAAGCACTGCTGCCACCCTTGGTACTTGCGACACTTGATTCATTTACGGTCAACCTTTTTTGCAATTACAATTGTGATTTATCAAAGCATTTGCATATTATGTACGTTGAAATTCTAACATTACTTAATTGATTGATACAATACGCAAAATATTCTAAATTAACCTTCAATATTTAGTTACCTTCTATATACTACAAGCATTATTTTTGCAATATTTTTAAACATGCTTTGTTGTTATGAACAAAAACGCAAAATTTCTTTGTGGTTCTACCTTTTAAATTACACGTGCCAGGTTTATGAGCCAAAGCTCCCGATGTCCTAAGATTTTCGAAACATGAGCTACCGGAAGATGACAAAACGTTTGCGGTCAGGTTGCTTTACCTTTTGCTTCCTTTCACAAACGAAAGATACATGTAGTCAATATAATAAAAACAAAGCACTAACATATTATCTCTACCTCAAAATGTCGTTGTTGGTTCTGGTGATTAACGAAACCCAAGCATTGGCTGTTGCCGTATTAGAAAAAATCCTTTTTAGTTTTTCCAGTTTTACAAAGGTCACGTTGTTACCTCTTTGCTCTAGCCCCTATACAAACACTATTAGTATCAGCGATCAGTTTCAAAGCCATTATCAACGCCTCATTGAAATTGAATCCTGCTGAAAACTTAATCTTTCCCAAACTAATATTGAATCCGACTAAATAATTAATTATTGATTGTACCACCCTTAAAAACCCTAAAATCTATATTTATTATTTATTTGTAATAGTGACTTACAATTTGTGTTGAGTGTTCCTGGTGATTTAATGTGCATCCAATTTTTAAGTCCTGTTTATTGCTGGGCGTTAATCCGTGTAACCATGTAATCCCTGATGAATTATATTCACATTAATGTTTTCAATCAAGCGGAAAAATTCTCGTTACGTTGTTTTTAGTTTTGCAATTTATTTTATTGTAATCACAATTATTTAAAATTCAAATTCGATTTTATTACGATTTAGGTTATAGTTACAACTTTTAATTGAGAACAATAAAACGGGTCAGTTTTCAGCTAACAATGCACCTTAACAATGTTAAATCCACTTTGCAAAGTTTTTATGTAAACTAAAACTGTGACAAAAATTTTGCTAAATTTTATAGTATTGCTTAAAATTGCTTTTAATATTTATATCTCATAGAAAAGTGCCATTATTTATTAAACTCCAACAACAAAAATGTAACTAGTTGTTAAATATTTAGCAATCGTGTCGGGTGCGCACCATTCGTAATGGGCCAACTGGGTGGTAGAAACCGCCGCCACTGTACGTCACCCTTCGACGGCGCGTCGCGAGAGACTGACTAAATGTGCGCGCGCGATGCAGTGAAAACTGCCAGCGCCGCGACGCGTCTGCGAACTCAGTTTTCATCCCCAATGTGCCCGATGCCTTAACAAGAAAAATTGTTGCATTGCCAAAATCAATCATGTTTTTCAGTTTAGCAAGAGCTACTTAAATTATGCAAACGTATTTTTTTAACTTATGATATCCAATGGTACGATAGCTTTTCTATTTTATTCGTTAAAATCTGCTTTCAAGGATGCCGCTATTAGACCAGCTGTCAAATATTGCTATTTTCGGAGACAGAAAATCATGTTTAATGCATATGGTACTTTGTGCTCAATTGATAGTCCCTGTAAGCAATTCACCGTATTGTAAATTATTGAATTAAGCGCAACTTCAATCATTCGTAATTTATGCGACAATAGAACATACTGCTTGGTGCAATCATATTTGTCATCAATTCAAATGCCTGCTCGGCTGCAGTAGTTGCTTCATTTGAATTATCGACCACGCGCAACCTTACATCGTTTTCGACGATATTGCGTACTCGAATCACCCTTATCAGGGTGATTGTTTGACAGGCTACTAATTCGATTCAATACGTGCGCAAATACGCAATCCAGATGGCAGCAGTGCCAAGCCAACAAAAATGATTTGAATCAAAAATTTAATTACATTTGCAGTGCGCCGGTATTGTAAATATTGCAAATACCAAATCTGTTTGCTACAAATTAAAATTTTAATTAAACGAAAAAACATTACCTGCGATGTAAAAGGCATAATTGATTAATAGTACTATTTTTGCATTTAATTAAAATCAAAAGATTTTCAAGCATTATGAACCAAAATAACCCTTCACGATAAAAACGCCCAATATACAAATATTAATATATAAAAAAAACAAATATAGGTTTAAGGTGGATTAGAGATATATCAGGTTGGCTCAGGGATAAAAAAAATATTTGGAGGTAGAATGTGGTAGTGGATGATAAACCTACATATAATTTTTACAATTCACATATGATTTTTACACTTATTGAAATTTTATTAATTAAATAATAATTTCGCATTTTTTATTTTCATTGCGTGAACAAAAGCTATCGAATGTAAAACGAGAGTTGAATTGAATTCGCCCCTGTGATAGTATTGCGAGATTCATCCCGTCGTATCTAGCGGAAACAACAAACAAACAAAACAAACGTGTTCAGTTTAATTTGCAAAAACGCATGCTATATTTACATGCAAAAGAAGGGATGATGTTGGTGCCACCAGCATGAGCATTGTTGCGGCGTGTCGTGCAAAACATAGATCAAATATGAGCGAGTGCGCTCCTAGTTCGTGTTATTGTTATTTTATGTAAAGTAAGTCCCATAACTGCAATGCGCTCGTTGAAAATATTAAATTTTTCTATTAAACGCCGCGGCGGATGTGTGCCGACAATGTTAATTAATTTTTATTTAAAACAAAGGCGCGACAAGCACGCTGTTGTGTTCTCGCACAGAAGCGGCGCAAACGTGTAAGGAAAATACGGCAATTTTACCAGCAAAAACATGCTAAATATCAACAAACATAAATTAAGCTCTGCGAATGTGCTCGATTAAGCTGTGCTTATCCCGGATTGCTTTGTAAATGTGGAACTTGGCGGCCGGGTAGAAGGCGAGAATTTGGATCCAGTCCGAGAGGCACAACGTGATGATTTCTGATGTTCCTTTCGCTTTGTACGTGTGCGAGTGAGGCGTGTTTGGAAATAATCCCTGGATCTGCAAGGAAACCACTCAAATCAAGTACAAATGTTACGCTGTTACTTTTCACAGGCTTAATTTTCTTCTGTTGAATGTTTAATTTGATGTTTTCGGTAGGGAATTGAACCGCTTACCATTCCAAAACAGTCTAATTGCGAGAGCAAATCGACTTGCACCTCCAGTTTATCACTAATGCACAACACCTCAACCTGTCCCCAGTGGATGAAGTACATTGTATCGTTAATTTCCCCTTGATTACAAATCACGTCGCCCGTGAAGTGCCGCACCAATTTTGTGTGTGCCGTGAGCAGACGTAGAAAGTCATTGTGACAATCGCGAAACACCAGGTTCTAAACCACATAATAAATTAATAGTTCCACATGTATAAATAAACTTATAACATACACCAAAAATATGACTTCCAAACGCAAACACCTTTATTTCTTCAACCAAGACACTTGGACCAGCATCCAAAAAATCAGGCATTTGTTTACCATAACTCCTCAACCACAACCTCTCAATATACTTTAAAATATTGCTAGTTAAATGCGGTGAGATATTAGCATTCCTAAAGTAAATCTTCATGATTTGTACTTGTTCTGAAAATTGCTGCAAGCGGAATCCAAAATGTCGGACTAAAGATGCCATACTGGCTATCAAAAGAGTGCTTACAAATCGACTAAGAACTAAAATGATAGTCGCCATAAGAATCTCAATGACTTTTCGAGGAACAAATGTGTTGAATCCAGCTGTACTTGCCAGAGAAGTGACATAATAGAGGCTACATAAATAAGGCGTCTTACAATTGGATTGATTAGTCTTCTCATCAAAGATCCAACTATTGGGAGGACATGTCGCACTCGGGCAAGAGACAATAAACCACACACTAGCGATGAGATTCAAATATGTGGCAGAGGAAATGAAAAGTGGGTAAACACTGCTTATAACTGTGTTAAGCCGGCGATAATCATGGATTACTTTGTGCGACCATTGAATGTTTAACTAAAAGCAGTAAATTGAGTTAAGCAGAGTTATGTTGGAGTAGATTAAAAAAGTACTTACAATTCTTAGAAGTCGGTTTAACCTAAAGATGGAATTATAGCCATGGACAGCTATAAATGATTCAGAGCACGCCAGCGCAAATACTTCCAAAGGGAGCAGTGCCAGAAAGTCGACATAGATAGATGGCATCTTCAATGCACTATAAAATATTGATACCGGTGAAAATTTATTAGTTTATTATATTTGTTTGAAATATACGAAAAAATAACTAGTAAAATAGATAAACTCTTACCGTTTACTGATTAATTTTTTGGAAGTAATTAACTCACCCACATTATTAATATAGGGTGTTTGGAAAATCAGAAAAATCTTCACCACATGCAAAAAGTCCAGAATGTATGAAATTGTGTACAAAAGAGGGGTATTTTGTTGAAAGGCCACATTAAAAATTGCAAGTTGATAGGAGAAAAAGGAAATAATCATGAAAATAAATTTACACCAGGTTGACATCAGAAACTTGTTGCAATTAGAATGCTTGTAGACTCTATAAAGAGGAAATATTTATTGATGCTGTTGTTTCTTCAAAGTGGCACAAAAACTCACTTTATAGTTTGAATCTCCTGTGTTATTTTGGAACTGACATAATTCTGCAATAAAAATACAATTGTTGAGAACTAATTGGAATTTTTAAGTTTACCCTTACAAGATTATTTGCACTAAGCTGACTTTTAAGCGCATTCAAACCATTTGGATATTCCTGGAGCACCTTGTAGAACTGGGATGTCTGAAGACATAAAACATCAGTAGTTGTAGCAGTTGTGTATTGAAGCATGCACCGAGTGTAATGCACACAATCCAGGTTGCCAAAAATGCTGCAATATAATACTTATAATTAAACCATCAGAATTACTTTTAACGTAACACAAATTAGTTTGCTTACGCTCCTTGGCCCAACACAGCAACTCGAGATCCTGATGGACTAAAAACCTGTATGCCACCTCGACAAATAATATAAACCATGTTAATCACGTCATTGACGCAGAGAATATTGCTGTGTTCCAGGTAGTAAACAATATGAATCTCAGCGCATAGCTTCTGGAAGAACGTTAAATCAAGATCCTTGAATATTGGCACGTTCAGCAAGGAAGGAGCATGCAACTCCCACTGACAATCGCGACGCAATGTGAGGTGGAATTCGGTAAACATTGCATGATTGCGATATCCTTGATTACGCTGAAAGATATACTCAAAGTGCCGAATGTTTTTTCTAGAAGAAAAAAAAAACAATTCATTTAACCACAATATACAGATATATTGTCTTTGGAATAACATGAATTCAAAAATAATAATTTCAATTAGATTGCACTGACATAAATCAGCTTAATCTAACTTGATTACTTTACCTTTTGACCATTTTTGGAATATGTTTCTTGTCCATAAATCGGAGTAAATCGCGCAGATTATTCATATACGTTGTCACATTGTCGTTGTACTCCATTTTAGAGTTTGCGATAATCACTAGAATATAGGTGAACCAGATGTACCCGGAAATTATTGTCAGGATTATGTAGACCAGCTCAATGCGCTGAATCATAATTACGTCGGCGAGCGTGATTTGCAGCGAGAAGCTCGTGATGCAATACAACGCGAGGAGATAGATGCGTAGTGGAGCTGCTAATACCGATTGCTCAAAAGCTGGATAACAAATTTAAAACACATTTTATATAAGTTTAATTGCTAGTTAATTGGTTTTTTAATAGTTTACTAATTTCCGAATTAATTTTTGTGTAAAACCATGAATTATTTTTTGGATGTATCCAGGAATGTCCCTCGCTGTCCACGCCCAAGTCAACGGAAATTAACACCAATCCTAAAGTCATCGTGTGCCAAAATACTAGCGAAATGGTCAAATAGTGCACAATAAGCCTGCAAATACACAGTATTAATTTCCCCGAATGTCAGACCAAGCGATCACGCAACAAAATTCATAATTTGCATACAAATATGTCGGCGGGTTTTTCAGCACATTGCGTTGGAAATAGTCAAAACCATTCGGAATCCGATACGCCCGAATCACTTTCAATAGGACAATACAGGCACTGATTTTTTTGGAGAACATACTGTCCAGAAGGAGTTTTAAGGGCAAGGCGGTAAAAAAATCTACGACAAAACTATTCTTCAAATAGTTGCAGGCTGTTTTTCTAGGATGCGAAACCAAGAGACCATTGGAATTGTAATAGCAAACATGCAAACGCAGGTATCTGTAATAAATATTAGCATTACATTTATTCCTGGATGATGTAGTAGATGGTGTCATACACATCAATCATACAGAGGACATCCCATGGAAGTGAAAGCAGAAGTATGGCGTAATTTGGCACAATACATTCTAGAATAAAGAGGAACGGATACAGAATCGATGACATGAATGCTACCATTGAGTGAAATAAGACATAGCGGTAGATGAATGCGGCATTTGGATGAATTGTCATTTTCAAGAAAAGAAAACTGAAATATACAAGAAAAAAATAGCCAAGTTATGTAAAAATAGTGTGATGGGTGTAGAAATAGTGTATTTACCTGATCATGGAATATCCAAGCCATCCCTTGTGTAAGTCTATAGTGTTGTCATCCAATTTGCCACCTTTGAAGGTAATAAACGACGATTCTTGTCTTTGAGTATCCGAAAAATCTCTTTGTACTTTACTTTGACTGATGTTGAACATCCTGCTAATAGATATGCTTGTACCATATAATTGCGCATATTTAACGATTCTTTTCAGTTCAGCATCACTGTTGAAAATCTCCTGGAAGTCATCGTTGCTGAAGTAGATAAGTTTAACGTTTGTCAGAGTCTTAATATTATGCAAAAGGGGAAATTCTAAAATAAATTATGTTACAACAGTAGTTCCAATAGATTTTGTTGATTAAGTTCTTCTATACTTAGAATCATCTCTAGTATTCCGTGATTATCAAATGGTCCCAACATTGTCTTGATTTTCAATCCAGCCCTGCTGATCTGAAAGAAATGTCAGTTTTTACGTTTAGTAACAACATAATTTTCTAATAGGTTGTGCGGTAGTTTCGTATGTAATACGAAAATGTGATTGAGGTCGTAATACTATGTTTGCTAGATGCTATTTAGCCAAATATATTTGCTCGCAGGTTGTCAGCGGCCGCCGTGTACAAATATACACTGCAATCGCACTTCGAGAATTCGCTATTATCATCGACGGCGGCCCTGAGTGCAAGTTTGCATGAATGCCTTGCCATCCTGCTTTCAACCTTCTGCATATGTGCACATGTGCAGATTAGGTGTTTGCAAACCCAAAGACAAGACGACCTGGAAGGCATCACTTGTGCAAACTGCGTTTAATGAGAAGATGTCAATAGTATTCGATGCAGTATTAGAAATGAGCTAGTAAATGTAAAATAATAATATCCGTGATGACTTACTTCGCAATATCCCTGCTGTATAACATACATATTGTAGCTACGATCACCAGCATACGCTACATACTCGTTGGCTGGATAAATCTCGTATTTCACTTTGGCCAGCAGTCGGCGCATTGATGCTTCGCTGAACTTCTACAACACGCAAATATCGAACGTTGTTCAAAGTCAAAAGCATTATGCCTCCAGCATTCCCAAGCTAACCCACCTGAAAAAGAGGCAACTGCGCAACAAAAGGTCTCGTCTTTTCCATGTTAATCTTGTCTTGGAAGACGGCAGGAGCGTCCTCGAGAAACATCGGCAGCACTTTACCAGAGGACTGGCTGTAGATCGTCTCCATGTAGGTGTTCATCCGGAAGATGATTGTCTTGTCCATATTTACACTGTGCATAAATTTATTCAGGTTCTTCACGTCCGCGCGGAAGTGACTTCTGCAGTTCCAAAAATAGAGGATTTTATGAATTTAGAAAGATGGTACGGAGAAAATTGAGTGGCTGGCAAGATGAAATTTACTGGAGATATCCGTCCATGGTGAGTATGGCTGAGTAATCTGCGAGCAAATAGGTAAAGAGATACATGTAGCTCAAACAGAAGATTCCCAGAACGATCCGCTCCCCAATTGAGGTCGAGAGGAAGACGCCTGCAGCTCCAGTAAGGAGTTGCATGCCATCGTAGATTGCAACCAGAAGGATGTAGAAATCGTCCGAGTCGGTGATTCGTATATCGTGTTGTGAGATGTAATCGATGTGAATTCGGACCCAAGTGTTTGCCTTGCATGGTCTTGAATAAAAAAATCATTCAGAATTAAAAGTATTGTGGCATCTTATGGCAGTTTTAGATAGTACCTGCAGGGACATGCAACTTTATAATAAATAATTCCTTGTAAATAGCCAAAGTAAATCAAACATATGACGTAGAAAACGATGCGCATTGCTCTCCCTTTAAGCCGAACGCCGTGCGTGATGTTCACCAACTTCTTGAACACCTGCAAACAGTCGGAAAGTAAAAGGAAAGAAAAAACTTACAACCGGTCTTGCTGAATTTCAGCAAAGTGACATGAATGACATGAATAACGCACGCGAAAAACTTTCAACATGTGATTACACTCGATGTAAGCCATCTGCTCAGTGAGCTGCGCGCCTCTCATCAGGCTGATAAACTCAATAGGCGTAATACTCCAAACATCAATGAGGAACATTAACTTTCCGAATCGATAAGTCATAATCTCGGAGAATGAGGATATTACTGTAAAATCAAGCAACAAAAACATATTGGAGATTATTACTAACATCATGTACTACTAGAAGAGATAAACTGTGAAAAATGATTTTGTCATTTTTTGCTACTTAAAGAGTTGTTAGGATAAAGTCTGTGCGAATTGCTCCATGCGGCATTCAGTAAAAGCTGTAAAAGCTGTAAAAGCGGATCACGACTTGAAGCATTGTCAATCCGGCTTTGCCTTCGTTATTTCCAAACACGCCAGGCTTCGACAGCCGATGGACGCGCTTGTTACGCTCTTGTTAGGCACAATTCGCACCACTTTCGAAACTTGGCCTGCGGATATCGCAGGATATGCGCGAGATGCACTCACGTTGCTGATGCTCGTCCAATGTGGAAGTGCACAATTGAATTACGACGTCTATCGCAAATGCCGCGTACGCCACCGGACGCAGCAAGCTATAGTAAATTGTCGGCGGTGTCGAGATATAAAACAGGTAGTATGGGTATGTTGCTATCACCACCGTAGCAATGACGAACACAACATAGTCCCAGACAATGTAAAAATGGCTGTTCTCATACAAGATCCACGGGAATTTACTGGAGAGAAAGTTGTCGTCACGATGGGTAATTACTTCCACTCCCTTTAGGGTAAAATACAACATTGTTTAAGGCGAATATATTTTATGGAAAGTTGGAAAGTGGTTGTGTTCTACTTATTTTTTACCTTGCTAATTTGATAAACTCCAAGCAGATTATTCTCGGATACTATGCCAGTAATTTCACACCTTTCCTTCTTCTTGAGAATATTTTTGACTAGTTTCAGAGTTTTGTCGGCGTGCTTTCTCTTTCTGCAAAAAAAACTTTAATTAAAGAAGTTGGCACAACTACTAGCGGGATAAAAAAAAAAAACTTGCTTTGTGCGGAGTTTGTCGAATTGGCGTTGGCGTGCATTGTGCATTATAAACTGGAACATTAAGAGCAAAATTATAAAGATTGCACTTTGTATTAATTCTTATAATGCCGAAAAAGTTACGCTGTTTGTTTCGAAGACAGGAGTACATGGTTTCAACTTGTAGCATTGGGCCATGGTACGCCAGAAATCTTCTTTATTTAGGATATGAACATGGCAATAAGTTGTAGCAACCAACTACACAAACAAACCAAAGTTTTTAAAGTAATTTGCTTGCCAAAATTATAATTTAGGACATTTAAAAAAATATTTCATTATTAAATCTAAAATAAAAAAAAATTTACCTGAATCTATGAGATTCTAAATAGTGTTTTAAGTTCCCCTAATTATTCTAAACCTACTTTATCTAAATAAAAAAGACTAATAAAAGGGTAGATTTTTACATGTGCTGCAACTGGAATTGCATACTGCATTGATGGCCCACCAATTGAGGTCCCATATTCAAACATAATAATAGGACTATCAAAATCATCAGGGGACACCAGCTGCACAACGCCCTTGGCTACATAGATCATTCCCTTCTGCGTCTTGTTCTGCTTTAGGATGATGTCCCCGCGATTGTAATGCGTCGTGTACATACGCATCGAGAGGGCAATCTTTACCTCGTTGTGCAGATGCCGGGTATAATGGCTGTTATTCAGCGCAATAAAGTACTTGTCAAATTTTATATCTCGCTGGAACGTGATGGGCAAGTGCTTCTCAAGAGAACACTTTATTACAGCGTGTTCTTTCACCCAGAAGTTGACGTACCATGTGCCGACATTTTTCCTCAGTTTCTTCGAGATGTATTTATTGGACTGGGAATTGGAGAAACGAGATATAAATAGAGTTAACGTAGGTTTTGAAATAAATTATTACCAGTTCTTTTTGAACTAAGTGGAGTTTTGTTTTGTATAATGCTTTACGTTTATTGGAGTCAATCTGAACTTCAGTGAAGGTCCCAAGGAAGACACCAGTGTTGAGTATCATGCCGTAGAGGATCAGAAAGAAGGTTAAAGTAAATTCTAGATAGTTATTCGAAGATGCACCAATCAATCTAAAATATTATATAATTTAAATTTTTTTGTTGAAAATTAATTGTTCTTTTACCCCATATTTGCAGTCGAATCTAACGCATTAAACAAAGAAAAAATGTACAATACGCTTGGGCGAGTCTTCGGGTCAATATCTCTGTTCCAATGTCCAATTCCATCATCACAACCCTTTAAACTCATAGTTAAATTAATGATCTTTTCAAAACTCTATGTCAAATATTTTTTTAGGTCTAAATAAACTAAAACTTTAATTATTTTGATTGAATTTAAAACTCATTGCAGCTGTAGATGAACCATTCTCACTTTCAAACGTCCCGACACTTGCCGGATGGTACATGACGTCACATCGTAGTTTCCAATCATAATAACTGACACCTGCTTGTCTTGCCTACTGTTTGCTATTCGAGGCAGAAGATTACAGCCCTTACCTACCCTAAATACAAGCACAACTAAGTGTAATCCACTTTACTGAGTACCCACACTCCCTTCAATGTCCTGCAGCACTACTTCAAGTATAGTAATTATTAATACATCATCATTTAGTATTGGAATATTACTTACTTTGAACTACTTTGAAAATAATCGCATTTAGTAATGATAAAGGAAATCATTGTTGCGCAGAGACAAAAATTAGTTAAAGCTAAAAATTTGGATTGTTTGTTTGGTCCTCCTCTAGATACTTACAAAGCACGCAAGGAGTTTCCACACACAGGCCGCCGTGTGATTGAAAACAAACGTCAAGAGCATGTACTTGATCAACACGTGGCCTAAGTCCTGACACTGAGGACTTCGAGTGATAGTGCGGAAATACTGAAACATCCGATATTCGCGCAGGGTGACAATGACGAGCACGACAATGGTTAGGAACGTGTTTCCAGGACGCAGGATGTAGAGGCCGAGATCAATGATGGTGGCAATGATTGACACGTAGTCGAT